>MQTX01000403.1:8871-26929 GCA_009735665.1 Angiostrongylus cantonensis
CCTAGGCACACAACATACATACATACATACATACATACATACATACATATATACCAAACCTAACGAGAAATTAAATATAATGCCGATCCGAGTAGTCTCTGCATCCGACATCACTTGTTTCACCTCTTTCCGAAAATTCATAGAATTGCTTGTGGATTCGGGCTGCACGTTGACGATTTTGGCCTTTTTTATAAATATCAGTGAACGCTATTTGAGTCGATTCTCCAGATCTCCTGGAACAGTCTTGTGAAGCCGGCACAGATCATCACCAAGGGTAGGCCATAGGCCCCTGCGCTGTGCATCCCCAAGCAGTGTGTTAAGTGGGGGAAATATACTGACCTTCTGTAAAGGCAATTACGACAATATGGCAGGAAATCCTTCAGATTGACATTGGAAGGATGCAAATCAGTCTGCTCAGGAATGGATCATATTAACTTGCTCAAAAATAAACCAGCGCTTTAAAATAATAAATTTTTAATTAAGATGGTACTCTCTATAACTTGCAACTAAATATACCATTAGAAATCTGATTTAAAGTTCTTAGAATCGACTTTCTATTAACCTCGAAATTGGAGTATGAATGCGTCGTTTTCTTGTCCAGCAATCTCGAGATTGTTACCCAGCATACATTTACTTTCATAGAAAAACACACAATATAATAAAACGGTAGATAACGTTTTGGCAGCATCGCCTTCTTCAGTTTAGAAGGAGAGCGACGCGCCGAAGGGAAACACTTGACCAAAAGAAAGTCCTGTTTATGTTTGCCTTTATTAGCAATGAAGTAAGCGTAGCGATAAAACGATGCCTAAAAAGGGCAGGTCTAAAGGAATCGGTAGCGATAATTTAAATACCACCGAATACTCTTCGTCGTCAATTAGTTCGTAACCGCTTGTATGACCGTCTATGTGAAACAGCAAACTGCGTAATTTGCCCGTCCGACAGGGACGGTGATTGCATAAGTTCAGGTACGATATACCTGATCTCTTGCAAGGATTGCGGAGATTAATATATTGTCGAAACGGGATGACCCTTGTGTATCCGTATTAAAAAACACCTAGATGGCAAACGAAAAGTAGGACAAAGTACCCCACTAGTCTCGTATAGGATACAAAAGCATAGCGGAAACGATTTTGAAGTTAAAGTGAATATCCTCGCACAACAAACTAAGACACCAAAGCGCGAACACCTAGAGGCTTCTTGGATAAATGCCAAAAATCCGACAATGAATAGCAGGGAGGAATGCTTATCATTATATCTACCATCAGCATCGTGTATAAAAGGGCATCACTGAATGAGTGTGCCCCATTCGAGGAGACGGACCGCTGAGGAAGACCTGACTCGACACGAAGGCGAAGCCGCCACATCGAGACAAATAACAAGCGTGGACCATCGACTCGGATCATCGGCTCTGATGAAGACGAAGACGTCGAAAGGTTAGCCGGTAATAAATAATTTTATTAACCTCGTGTAAGCTCATCAAAGAAAGAATACATAAATTTCCGAATTCGCCTTTTCATCTCTTTTACTGACTTCCAAATTTAGTCAAGCTACGTCAGTAATAATCACTTAGTGCTGTCACATACTTTTTACGCAGATGTGTTGTCCGCACAGAATGACACCACAGTACGAGAGCTCTGAAACCCTTTCATCATTTTTTATTCAAAAATTTCGCCCATAATAGGACAGTTATTAAAGCCATGGAGATTCAGAATTCTGCGTGACAAAAATGAATTGAAACATTGAAGAATCCTAGGAAACGGCAGAAAGTAGAATTACTGTTTCCAATCGACGTAAATACAAATGAAACTACACAAAAACTCTGTAGAATGTTGTAGTGGTGACAGCCATTGAACGATCTGTTTCGATTTTATACACACGAAAAAATTGAAGAGAAGTGATCTAGAATATTACCAAATGTCCAGAATACTCAAAAAAAATTTTCGAATTACGTAAATTTTTGTGTGAGATCGAAATCATGCAACCCCTAAGGAAAACGAGACGGTGAAGAGATTTGCTTGCTGTAGGTCTGGACGGAAACCTTCGACGAGCTCCGACGGATTTATTCGTCGCACTCTAACTATTGCGGCACAGCAATAGAGAGGAAACGAAATGCTTGTGAGCAAGACTCAAAGCTGGCATAATACACCATAGCAGGTCCACTTTATTATTATACTTATTTTATTTTTTGTTGGCGCACCCTTTTTTGGCAAAAAAGGGCATCACCGAATGAGTGCGCTTCATTCGAAGAGATGGACTGCTGAGGAAGACCTGACTCGACACGAAGGCGAAGCCGCCACATCGAGTCGAACAACAAGTGTGGACCATCGACTCGGATCATCGGCTCTGATGAAGAGGAAGACGTTGAAACGTTAACCGAAAATAAATATCTTTATCAACCTCGTGTAAGCTCATCAAAGAAAGAATACTTATTGATTAGTCACGCCGAGGTTAAAGGAAAGTCGGCTTCGAAATATTATTTTACTTTATTTGAATTTTCTTCACTGCTACTAGGCAGATCCCAACACTTCTTACACCCAAATCGCTTCCTCGCATCCACTGTCCATGAAGTTTTTCCAAGTTATTACGTTAACTTCGGTTGCGCCTTGAAAATTTTCATTTCATCTTTAATGTCTTTAAATACTGGTCGAGGAATTCTCCCTGGAGTTCTGAGATAGCCGGGCTGGAGCGTCCCCATCTAGATCGCAGAGACTGATCTTTCCGAAAGAAGTCCGGTACCAATTTCCTGATTCAGAAGGGATGGAATGCTTGGTTGGCTTTGAGCAGAATCGAACTAGCACCATGCCGTGATGAGAGACATTAGTACTGCGGTGCTATCCAGTCCACTTTCTAAAGTTCATGAAAGAATCTCCGCGTTAATTTATGATTAAACCGATTGAATAGGAAACAATTTTGTGTAGAACCAAAGGAAAAACGGCAACGCGGCAAAGACATCATAGTCACACCGGTGAAGCGCCTTCCGACCGTGAAACTTCTCGCTTAGAGTAAGAGATTTGATATCCTATTTCTAACACTATGACATTCTACGATAACGAAAATTCAAAAGACCTATCGGAGTTGACGAGTTCGCCTCCCACAAGGGTACTGCGTGCTTGGCCATCATAGCTTCATTTCACGTGCAGATGGCAAGATAGAGATCTTCGTACACCAGAGTGCTATTTCCATATCGGAAAGGGAAAGATTTTACCTGCGTTCATTCTTTGATGCTTACCCGATAGAATTCTACAATGTCGAAGGGCATAAATGAGGGTCGGTTTGATTAACAATGATTCGTTATGTTCTAGCTTATATAGTACCGACTGCTGCAAGATGCACTTCCACTTTATTCGATTTCATGCGACAACAAACAATCACATCGGAACGACAAGCAGTTGTGGACCATCGACACGGATCAAGGCAACTCAGAGGAAGGCGGGGGCGCCGGAACATTTGCCAAATAAACCATTTTATCAACATTGTATTAGCCTATTAGCCCAAGAAGGCGTCTCCGAGAATGAAGAACTAAATTTTTTGCCCTTGTTTCCTCGAAAGTGTTAAGTACAGAAAATGTATTTAGTTCTCATTAGAAGCAAAATCTATTACGAAAATATCGGCAGAAACTCTAGAGCCAAGTGATATGATATGATGATATTTTGCCAACTGTGGAAAAACGGAAAAGAGAAAAATTCTTTTCACAAAGTCCTGAAATTAGCAAAATTTCAATAAAATGTGGTGCAAGAAAAGTCTTGAAGGTGAACGAAATCTGGGTGATACAACCTAACGCTTCGTCTACAAGTGAGTTTGAAGCATAACAAATTAAAGATCTACTAATGCTACCGTGAGTTAAGGTAATTGGACATTATAAAATACGTTTGTCATGTAACAAACGACATATATACAGCAGTGTTCATGTATGGTGGCGCATGTTGACGACATGGGCACTCCTAATGTCCAATTTCAGTTTGGTGAGTCTGAAAACTTTTCTAATAGTTCAGTCTCGGTGCCACTCGCACTATTAAACTAAATCCTATCGAAACATTGGTGGCAGTTTATGAAAAACCTCCCAAAGCCTACAAGCTGCTCCTCCGAAGACTTTAAACAGTTGCCGAATTCTCCTCTTTTCTCCAACTGAGAAGATCGGATCGCATTTCCATTACTACTAAAAGATGATCGATAAGAGGAGACTGAAGGATCCTACTTGCAACACAATTAATACGGCTAGTAATAAATGCAAGCTGCAGAGAAGCTTTGCAAAAAGATCCATGTGGGTTTGTTTCGATTTGATGCTATGAAACGTTTTCACATAATCGATAAAAGTCAGAGCTTGGAGCTGGTAAAATTTCCGATGCGATTACGCAGAATTTAATGTGATCTGCGGCTTCAAGAACAACGCGTAGATAAGCGTGTGAGGAAAGCGTTCCGGCATTATTTGTGCAGAGTAAGAAATGATCTCCATGCCGTGGGGGTGTAGCTTGTCAGACTTATCGACTGAAGGAAGCATTGACAGAACGAAAGACAGCGGTTAGGCAACGCAATACTAAGTGGCCAAAATTATTTGCCGCCATCCTCGAGAACACCGTGCTAATATTGAAATGGGGCAATGTAGGAGTAAAAATCATTCGTCAGAATTTACACCGTCTTGGCCTCCGTGATGATATCGTTTGTAAAAAGCCATGAATTAGCCAGGCGAAACGAATGCTTGCCGACTTTGAACTCGCTTGAAAACACTGATCTGCGTCCAAATCACACAAAAACGATGTTCATGAGAAACAGATTGGTTTAGTATGTCTCATTCATGCAAAAAAGTACGGTTGTGTCTGAATGTTCCAACTACGTCTACCAAGCTCTAGAAAAAATCATGAACTACATAGGTCCAGAATTGAGTAGTAGAAAACGAGAACCTTTTGGGATTTCCGAGAGCATCGAGAAGTAGTGAAGGAAATAATACTCCAAGACTCTCCTGTCAGAAACCTGTCTGCCACGATTGCAGAATGAAAGAACACTCAGCATTATCGGAGGTGCAGTCAAAAGGACGATGCTACGAGAATTCCACATCATGAAAGTAAGAAAGCGGATCAAAGCCCCGCCCTACGGCAGGGATCAAAAAACGAGGGCGCTTTTCTAAATGAACAATTTTTGAAGATAAAGTAAACCTGACACGTAATGCATATGGAAGGAACCCGTTAATGACTAGATTCCTCGGAACGTCAAACGCACATCAGGAAGACCATTCACACACTGGTCACAGTTTCTTCACAGGAAGCTTAAAAAATACATAATTCTTAGAAATTCTCAGAAACTCCCTAGCGCCAACAATGGGTCACCAATGGAAAAATTTATGGTGTCCACTCGAATCACTCGATAATCAACGGGACAATAGGAGATGTAAGTGGTCTGTGATTGGAACGAAACAGTCATCTATCTTTAAAGGTAGCATAATTTAACACTAAAATGTCGTCGTGACCTCTATAGGAGTCAGAAGGCGAAAATAATTGGCGCGTTCAACTTTAAATCACCATGTCTCATATCACCTTGGGTTTTACCAATTGCAAAGATCTGCTCAGACGACAAATGTCCCCTTGTTTTATTGCAATGGAATTTTTTTGGAACCCGTAAAAAAGTCTCTTTATTTCACTCTTTCGAGGCCCACATCTTGAAAACGAAGGCAAATGAGCCAGCAGGATTTCATTCAGCATAATAAAATGAATTTCCAAAGGTATCGCTTATGTTTAGAATTTGTACCCAGGATCGACTTTCTATTAACCTCGGCATTGAGTCATGAATTCGTCGTTTTCTCTCTTAGCAATCGCGAGGTTGTTAAACAGCATACGTTTACTTCCATACAATAACACACATACAACACAATCGTAGCTGACGTTTCGACAGAATCGCCTTCTTGACTGAGTCGTCAGCAATATGCGACTCTGAGCGGGTGTTCTTCCTCGGTGGAAGACAGATAAAAAAGCGGCTCTGAAGAAGGCGATTCTGCCGAAACGTCAGCCACGATTGTGTTGTATGTGTGTTATTGTATGGAAGTAAACGTATGCTGTTTAACAACCTCGCGATTGCTAAGAGAGAAAACGACGAATTCATAACTCAATGCCGAGGTTAATAGAAAGTAGATCCTGGGTACTATTTTCGAATTGGTTTAACTACATCGTAGGTTTTTGTACTTAGCTAGACTTCCTATGGAGGATAGGTCTTCTTGATTTGGAAACGTTGGTAAAATTGCATTTCGACACTGTCAAGCACAAACCAGAAGACGATGTTACCGAAAATAATTGTACCAATTATGTGTAAGTTTGTCATGCAATTAAATGTTGGAAAACATTAAGACAGAGAGTATGTGATATTCCTGGTAGACTTAAATGACTCTGGACATGGTCTAGAAGGTCCATGCAGCAGAATCCCAGTCGGAATTTTGCTTACTTTAATCGCCGCACCTCATCCAAAGTACTTGCTATGTGCAATAGGATAAGCTTTGTGAACAGCTTATTGAGCACGGTCAACAAGAGTAAACAGCACAAGAACTATAGTGACGAAGATCTCTTAGCTTCTATGAATCTCTAAGGCATCCTATTTTTAATCTCCAGAAACACTTTTCTGTTATCTCGACGTTACACTTCAATAGAGTCAGCTGGGAATTCGTGTTATCTTCTCAGTACTCTCCCAATTTTTTCCTTTTCTTGGTTCAAGATATCCGATAGATCAATGCGTGTTATCATTTAGCTAAGAAATAAACCACACAACACAGTTTTAGCCATGCCAATGGACAACAAAGAGAGCAAATACAAATCGGATAGGACATTAATTATTCGCTTTCTATTTTCTGCCTACTGCAATTTTTACGGCAGGGCACTAAGTGAAATACAACCACAATGTTGCTGAGATATTTGCAAAATTCTGGACCGTAGGTGTCTACGGTTGGGAACGAACGCGCTATTGTTCTTTCAGGGGAGTAACGCGTTCACTATCACACCATACGGCTCCTTCGTTTCGCCTGTCTCTCAGCTAGTTTCCTAGCCACCAGTGGTATTAGCAACCACCTGTCAAAGAGATTTCGCGGTAACTGGAAAACTAGCTGAGACACACGCGAAACGAAGGAGCGGAGTATGATAGAAATGAGGTTCGAGGCCAAATGTCAATGTTGCACAGGCCGCTCGATTTTCCACTTCTGGCTGAAACTTTCTTCGCTGTTCAGTTCAATTACCATGGATAACTTCAGGTATGAAACCATTCAGGGCACAAATACCACGGCCTAAAATCATGGAAATGTAATGGATTACGTATCTGTTAAAACTGTCTCAGCAGACAACTCTTTTTTTGTCATCTATCCAAGCAGCACGTCATACAATTCACAGCTTTAACACAGTACCATAACGAAATAGACCACATCATAGTAAATATGAAGTTTTGCCTAACCGATGTCGCTGTTATCACAAAATTTTACACGGGATCAGACCACCGCCTCCTTGGTGCAAGACTTTATTTTTCACGGAAAGGAGAAAAAGTCGCTAAATTCAAAAACAGAACGTCTGTCTGCAGAAACTCTCGAACTAATACGCCAGTGTAGACTCACACGAGCTGCAGGCAACCGCGAACTAACGTCCGAGCTTGCGAAACAATGCAGACAGGCGATAAAAGAAGATCTTAAAGAGAGAAGAGCAGCAGTAATGGTCGAAGCTGCAGAAGCTTGTAAAAGCAGTCGCACAGCCCGCCGAAGCTTCGCTAATTACAAGACCAAGATGATTGCACTCCGACTCCCAGACGGAACAATAACAGCGTCCAGAAAGGCAATGGAGAAAATCATACACAAATACTACTCAGAACTCTTCGACAGCCACGTCCATCTCCCGTCTTATGAAATAAAAGAGGATGGCTATGCTGTTCCGCCGACATGCCATTTCGTCGGTGAAAAATCGAATAGCACCAAGGTCTGGACAGCATAAGATCAGAACATTTAAAGAACCATCCGCCAGTCCTCGTAAGTACACTGGCTCGGCTCTTCACACGTTACCTGTCTGAATGCAAGGTCCCTACTCAGTGGAAAACCAGCAGGACCGTTTTGTTGTTCAAGAAGGGCGACCTACAAGACATAGGCAACTATCGCCCAATCTGCTTGCTCTCTGTCGTCTACAAACTTTTCACTCATATCATCCTGAACAGGATTGACAGAACACTGGACGAAGGACAGCCGTGCGAGCAAGCAGGGTTTCGAAAAGGATTTAGTACGATGGACCACATTCACACGTTAACAAGGCTCATTGAAGTATCGCGAGAGGGATTCCTCGGGATGTCAAACGTACTGCGGAAAGACCACCGACCCGATGGTCAGAGTTCTTCACGAAAAGCCTAGAAGAAAGATATGATGCTCGACGAGTTCCTAAAGCGAGGAGAACCCACTGGGCTACTCTTGCCCGCGATAGGGAAAAATGGAGAATTTACTGGCGCCCGCTCGAGTCACTCGACGATCAACGGATCTACAGGTGATACAGGTGATATATATATATACGTATATTTCCACAAATGTTCAAAAAAACCTTTTAAGCGGAAAACAGTGGCGACAGTAGAATTGTATTTGGAATGTCACGCAAAATGGAAAACTTGAAATAACATTAACGGATAAGGCTTGAAGAAAGTTCACTGAAAAAGGGATAGAGGACTAATCCAGGATTCAGTCGGAAAGCATCTAGGGTAAGAGCCAAGCCCAGAAGTCCTAATTTCTGGATAATCTGACTGCTTAAACTAGGAAATTACGTGAGACATTTTGCTCGGTGAGTACCGTGATAGAGTCGTAGGAGTTCACTTGATAATGAAAAGCTTCTGTGAACAGGGAATGTTAAATCGGTTGCCTTGTTCCTCCGATAATCCCTGTAAAAAGACGGAGAGTTGTCGGAAACCCATTAATTAAAAATCAAATGACTGAATGCCTCTAGACAAGTAAATGAAACACTTTCGTTTTGTTGTAATTTCAGGAGTTTGTTGTCTTCAGCCAAGCATACTTCGCTCAAGTCAATCCCTATGGCACAAAACGAGGATCAAATTATGCAAACTAATGTACATGGAACAATTTAGAAAACTTTTTCTTAACCGCATTCATTGTTTGCTGGTCAGAATTGACACCGATAGCGCGTCTTGATTATTGTTTTTCGCTTCACATACCTATCGGCTGACTCTCAGCTAGTTTTATCGATCAGCGCCATCAGCAATCACCCGTCAAAGAGATTGATCCATGGAGCCCAAGTCGGCATTCAACCCAGTTACACGCTTGGTGTGGTGGTAAACCCACTCCCGGCAAAGACAATAGCGCGTTCGTTTCCCATCTTAGACACCTGCGGTTCAGAGTTTTGCAAATATCTCGGCAACATTGTGGTTTTATTTCGCCTAGTACCCTGCCGTGACAGACGTGGGTATTATTGGAGGGCGCGCGTGGCGCAGTGGTTGAAGGCGCCACTCCGACACCCACGTGGAGTCGATCCCTGCGCCCATGGCCCACCAAGCCTTCCATCCCTCCGGGGTCGGCAAATTGGTACTAGACTTGTCTGGGAGAATAGTAGCACTGGCTCGATACATCGGCAGGCCACCGCGAGTTCCTGTAAAAGCAGATATGCATTCAATCACCTCCAACGATACTTAATGAAGTCGAGTGCATGGCGCATCCCTCAAGGATTGATAAACGCCGAGAGCTCTTAGAGCCTTGCTTTGTCGTGAAAATTGTAATAGGTAAAAAATAAAAAGTAAAAACATTGTGATTTCAGCTACAGCGTCATCGTGGCTGTGAGGTGTTTCTGAGTGTCGGACTGCGATGTACAGATGGGATTCGTTTCCCCGGCAGGGTCTCCCAAGCTGAAAAGAGTTTAGCGTTTCCATCAGGAAGCCTAGCTAAGAGTAAACCAATATCAAAATCATGAAGATCAGAGCATTTAAAGTTAGACCTATCATCAGTTGTATAGGCGGGCCAACGGATAGAATAACGTGGTTCCTAAACCTTATCCTGACCCAGTTACTAAAATTTATTCCAACCCATCTACCTAACACAAAAATATTTCTAGACCACCTACGGTGCGCGCAACCAAACAATATCAAGATCCACCACCGTCCTGATATCCAAGTCGCATGGTGGCAGATCACCTTCTGATCCACAAGCGCCGCGACTGGCTGTCGGGGCGACGACCTGGTGCAGACTTTGGTTAGGCTGACCTAGCAATTTTAGAAAACCGTAATGGCTTCACCAGCAATTCGCTGCTCGAAAAATGTTTTTTACACAGCTTACCTTTGTTAATTTACTTCCGTTAATACTTTATTTTTTAACTATTTCTGGATAGATTGATTCAAAGGCTCAGAAACAATAACGGCTTTCTTGCCATCTATTTAAAACGAGCGTTGTATTCTTTCGCTGTTCTGACGACAACTCAAAGCATTTGTCCATTTTCCTTTGTGAGGACCAGGCAAAACAAACATCTACCTATCTACACAGTAGAATTATGGCCTTAGATCGATTACTAGTGATTTCACCTTGGACAGATTAGACAATGATTAGGATTGGTTACCGTACCGTTGCTGTTCCGTTGCCAACATTCTCACGTGTGCGAAATGCTTCCCATTCACTGTCGTCACTCGAGCACAAGAACATACAGTGAGACCAATTAAATGAGTGTTGAAAACGGAGGCATCATCATTACCCGTGTGAGTCAACGGACAGGGCTGATTATTCCCCAAAGCACGGCGATCAGTCGCTTGAAATGCACCAAAAGCGGTTGACAAAGGCTTTATCTAGAACCTGGAAAATTGATCAGCTGCAGATCAATGACGAGTCCAGTATCACCTGTATCACCTGTAGTCCGGTTGATCGTCGAGTGACTCGAGCGGGCGCCAGTAAATCCTCCATTTTTCACTGTCGCGTGCAAGAGTAGCCCAGTGGGTTCTCCTCGCTTTAGGAACTCGTCGAGCATCATATCATTCTTCTAGGCTTTTCGTGAAGAACTCCGACCATCGGGTCGGTGGTATTCCTGCAGTACGTTTGACATCCCGAGGAATCCAGTCACTAACAGCTCTTGTCCATCGGTTATCATTCATACGCAATACTTGTCCGGCCCATCATATCTTCGACTGTTTGACGTATAGAACGGCATCTTTGATTTTCGATCGTTGACGTAGATCGGAGCTTCGGATCTTATCCCTTACTTGTGCGAAACGGGATACTCCTAGCATCGTCCTTTCAACTGCGCGTTCGATAACGCTGAGTGATCTTTCATCCTGCTTACGTAGCGAAAAAGGTTTCTGACGCATACGTTAGGGCAGGAAGAACCGCTGAGTCGAAAAGGTGGGCACGGAGTCGGGTGTTCTTTGTTCTCTTTACTACATCCTCAATGCTCTTGAAAGCTCCCCAAGCCGCTCGTTTCCTTCTGCTCAGCTCTGGAGCTAAGTCGTTCATTATATTGATTTCCCGACCTAGACAGACATAACTGGAGCATTCGGAGATATTCGTTCCGTTGAGCGTGAATGGGGCAAACGAAACCAATCCGTTCTTCATAAACATCGTTTTCTTTGGATTTAGTCGAAGACCAGTCTTTCCACACGCTTTATCAAAGTCCGCAAGCATTCATTCCGCTTGGCTGATGTTTAGTGCTATAAAGATGATGTTATCAGCTAGGCGAAGACGGTGTAATTGCAAGCCAACGACTTTCACTCTTGTTGTCCCGTTTTAGTGTTCGCACGACGTTCTCGAAAAAAGCAGTGAATAATTTTGGCGTTATGGTATCGCCTTGCCTAACTTCTTGACGACGACGCTAATATCCCTGTAGAAAGGTGACATCTTGGTTAAAGAATTCACCCAGTTCATGAAAAATCTTTATAAATAAAGCCAGAAAAAAGACTGCTAAATTGTCCATAGCTCCCATAACTGCTTCTCTCTCAACAGATTCAAAAACCTTCCTTACATCGACGAGAGCGAGATTGAGCGGTCTTCTATACCCTCGCGATACCTCAATGAGTCTTGTTATCGCGTGGATGTGGTCCATCACAGTAAATCTTTTTCCAAACCCTCCTTGCTTACTCGGCAGCCCTTCTTTCATTGTTCTAACAATCCTGTTTAAGATGACTCGAGTGAAGTGTTTGTAGAGGACAGAAAACAAGCAGATTGGACGATAATTGGCGACATCGCAGAGGTCACTTTCTTAAACAATAACACGGTCCTTTTGGCCTTCCACTGAATGGGGATTTTGTATTCAGGTAGGTAATGAGCAAAGGGTGGAGCCAGTGTCTTTACGAGGACTAGCGGATGGTTCTTCAGGTGTTCTGGTCTTATCCTGTCACGATATGGTGCCGTTCGATTTTTCACCGACGAAATCGCACGTCGGACTTCGGTAGGGAGGACCAGTGGTAGAACAAATCCATCCTCCTTTATTTCATATAACGGAAGGTAGACATGGCTATCGAAGAGATCTGAGTAATAATCGTGAATGATTTTCTCCATTGATTTCTGGAAGGTGTAACTGTTCCGTCTAGATGCCGGAATGCGATCTACGTGGTCTTGTAATTGGCAAAGCTTCAGTGGGCTTTGTGAATGCTTTTCCCAGCCTCTGCAACTTCAGCCATTACTGCTGCTCATCTCTCTTTGAGATCTTCTTTTATCGCCTGTCTGCATTGTTTCGCATGTTTGAACGTTAATTCGCATTTGCTCCTGCGATTCTATGCTGGCTAATCATGTTGAGTGTTTCTGGAGACAGACGCTTCCTAGTGACTTTCAAACTCTCAGCTTTCATACTGCTAACGTAAGGTGCTAAATGAGCCTATCGTATTCCTCGTCGATGTTATCAATAACGGTGTCTTCACCACAGCCGACTAAGATGTTGGCGCGTAAACGGCGAACATTGTCAAAGCCGGTGTTGATCCACATCTTTTTAATCGTAAACGTGCGATTTGGATTGTAAGTTGCTCGAATGAATCGATGTTCATGGACAAACTCGTGTTGACGAGAACGCCGACACCGCCCACTCCTCTACTGTCGCATGTTCCGAGGAACAGTTTTTCTCGAGTGTCATAGACGGCGTTGAATCGATGGCGTCGTCTCGTCTCGGCCAGGCCGATGACGTCGTACCTTATCTTTCTCGATTGCATGAGCAAGTCTTCTATCGAGGAATCAGATACAAGTGTGCGTGTGTTGTAGGTACAGATCATCACCTTAGTCCTTTACGATATATGTAGCTTGAAATGGCCTTGAGATTTTAGCAGCTTCTGCGTACTCGTCCTACCCAATGCTGCGAAATTGTAGGCTCTTTCGGGGTCAGGGGAATGAGACCCGTTTTTTCTACTGCGTTTATCATGTTTGATACCCACGTATAGCTTGCTGGGCTCTGAAAGTGGGGGCTGGTTACACTCACGGCTTGCCAGGCTCTAGCAGAATGGACATAGAGCTTATTTGTTGGAGGCGACTCTTAACCGCCTCCCATATACTTCCCTGTCACTTGATTGCAGGCTTTTGGCCGAATTGACTCGTAGAATACAATCCGCATAAAGCGAGAACGCACTCACACACGCATGCATGAATACGCCAAGCAAATACAGAAAGTATGTGCCAAATCGGCGCAGCAGAAACATGGAGTCCATCTCCTTGATCCACCTGCGTCTCAGAGAAGCAAAGGTCGCTTTTGGTCCACGATTAACCACCTATCCGCCACTTGGGACGCGCCACGTAGCGTCGCTAGTAACCGGCTCGAGATCCCTCATATGACGGACCTCCGTGGACGGCGTCAGTAGGGGCTAATGATCGCATCATTACTCACTTGAACAACAACGACGATGTGTTTAGATCTCGAGTTGTGCTGCTTTACGCTCCAATTAAGTAGATATCTTTGGTCAGCTTATTTAAAAAAAGAGTTCTAGGTGAAAATTTCAGCGTTGAATTTCAAATGAACAACATCCTTGAGGTACTGGAGACCTACAACCCAGAAGCTGACCGCCTCGACCTGAGCGTTTCAACAATATATGTCCAGTAAAGATATGAAGCAAATACACAAAAGAAACATCGGAATTTACCCGAGTAGGCGATATGCCATTTCATAAAGCTCTCGAAACTAATGAATACGTTGGAAAGCACGAAAAGCAATGTTTCGAATGAGATAGACTTCAACCCATCAGATGCAAAGTTACCAGTTATTCCTACTCCGAAATTTAAAGAAAAATATAGAACTGAAAAGTATTTCGGGGAGCTTTCATTTGTTTGATGTAATGATAAATGATGGACGATTTCCTCAAAATGAAGTTTTCATGACGTTGAACAAGTCAACACAAAACGATTTGTCAAACGCTACGTGGCATCTCAGAAAACATACGCTTTAATTCTATCGCACGTAAGAGAAAAATATGGAAAATTATAAGCTTTTGCCAATCAATTGCCACAAGGGAACGCACCTCCTAAATCAGAAGTAGTTGTCAAGAAGACCAGGAAAGGCAGTGTGAACCACTTAGTCACACCATAATGCTAGAAAGGTAACATGTGAACAGCACGTTTCTATAGCAACGAACACTTGGGAATTTTGCGGAGAACAGCCAGGGTTATGCTTTACAAAAAAGTAAACAATGAGAAACTCGAAAACGAAAGAAGCGGTAACTAGAACTAGGAAACCAAGCAGAAAAAGCACCCCACCGGAGTGGAATTTGGCCATACGGAAAATCAAAGCTCACGGCAGGCTAACACAGCTTTTAGCGAGCTATTATCACTTAGAAAATACTCCTCGTCATCCGCGAAAACGTTGGACATGCAACGAATGAGAACGCTGAAATACAGACACGCGATGAAGGTCCACAACCCACAGAAACACGAAATCTATGCTGCCTTTGCCAATCAAGGTGCCACTAAAGATCTGCTTGCAAAGGAAGGCCTTCCCAAACTTTCAATCAAGGTGCAGATCACGCCACCATTTGAAGGATGCAAGGGTTTCGAATAGAAGATGAACACGAACCTTAGCAAATGCTTTCGCAAGAAATGAATACTTTTTAGAGTAAAATTTTCAACCGGATGTGTTAAGTTTTCACATCTGTAATCGAAAATCTAGATCCAAGCACCAGCATAGGTTTGGTACTGCTGCATCCATGGGCAAAGTTCGCCTAGGAAGTACTCAATGTCCGATTGAACAGTAGCACTTCACTTGGAAAATATTCAAAAGGTAAGGAAAGTAAATAAATTAGTACCGCAAGAATTGAACGACGATCGAAGAGATCGTTGTTATGAAGTCTGCTCTGCGCTTCTTCTGCGCCATAAAAACAACTCAGTTCTTGGTTGTACGGCACGGTGAAGAGTGGATCCAACTAGCTGATAGCAGTAGTTGTAGCAAGGTGAAGCTTCTAAATCGTTCCTGTTCTAGGCGATTCATGAGACACATCAACTTTGGCGCACTAGCTGGTAGAAAAAGTCCAATATTCGCAGCGATGCTCTACAAAGCGTTGTATATTCATAGCGCAAAATGAACGGTTTTCTGCATAGAAGTCCGCCACACTCACAACACTTACCGAA
The DNA here is from genome assembly GCA_009735665.1 of Angiostrongylus cantonensis. NCBI lineage: Eukaryota > Metazoa > Nematoda > Chromadorea > Rhabditida > Metastrongylidae > Angiostrongylus > Angiostrongylus cantonensis. The sequence goes on from MQTX01000403.1 coordinate 24,383, forward strand.
CTTCTCACTAATCGACTGCTAGTTCTTTCGAATACCTAGACAGCAGATAACAAAAAAGATCTTCAAGAACCAAATCGCCATCAAAATTTCCTTCCAAGAACCCATCACTTCCACAACTACAGAATTCTCCGCTTCATGAGTCACTGAACTTAAGCCTTGTTGGAAGAGATACACGGATCATAACGGTTCATATTCCAGTTCATAAAGTAATGCTTGTTCCCAGTTATAGTATTTCCATCCAATCCCGCCTTTATTTTCGTACAAACCTAATCTCTACAGGTTAATTCAACCTAAATTTTCGATCAGGTTAATGAGGGGTGAACAATAGGATTCACTTTCAACTCATGATCCACCTATCAACGCTGGTACACTTTCAGCAAAAAGACAAAGTACTGACGTCATCAGAGGGTCAGACGTTGAAAAAAGTAGGGTACTTTTCGTGGTCCACGAGCCAGCCCATTAGGCAAGTTTCCAGACACGACAGAAAAGAATAGGAAGATGATTGCTAGAGTAACATGTTTACTAGCACAACTAAGGATTAGGTAATACAAGTCACGGTAAATCTCTTCCAAAATACAAAACAGTCACCGGGATACGTTAGAAAACTCGAACAACAGACCTTTATTATTTAAAAAAAAAGTAGACAATGGGAAAAACCACAACAGCACGTAAAACCAAAACAATGGAAAACAAGGAATAAAAAAAAAGAACAACGTGCAATGAATATGCCGACAAATGAAAAGCTGTTTAGGACTTAATGATGAAAAGCTTATGGCTAAGCAAGAACCTTCTTAGTACTCAGTTGCTCCCAATGTTTCTCCTATGACCATCCGTCAACATTTATCGACTTCAGACAATTGACACAGATTATTTGATTCTCCTGAAAATAAAAAGATATCGTAAAAAGTAACAAGACAGGTCAGAGCAGGTCTCACTAGAGCGAGCAGTGGATTTCCACGAAGACCTAAAGCTCTAAAAGGATAAAGCTCTCGGCGTTGATCAATCCCTGATGGATGCGCCATGCATTCGACTTCATTGAGCATCGTTGGAGGTGATTGAATGCATATCTGGCCTTTACAATGACTCGCGGTGGCCGGCCGATGTATCGAGCCAGTGCCGCTATCCTCCCAGACAAGTCTGGTACCAATTTGCCGACCCCGGAGGGATGGAAGGCTTGGTGAGCCATGGGCGCATTTTCACGTGCGCGCCGCAATGGCGCCTCCAACCACTGCGCCACACGCGCCGCACGAAGACCTAATGATCTGGAAAAAGTGGAATCTGCGCAACATTACTCTTGAGGCAAAAGCCATTTGTAAGGAAGGAGTCAACATCTGCTAACAATTCTTCGGATTCGCTGTCAGCATGGAAGCCACATAAATGGTCCCGACCTATTCGCAATAATCGTATCACCATCATACATGGACAAGACATTTTAGCAGCTATACAGAAACAAAACCAATTCTGTCGAATGATAGTATAAAAATTACTTGCGAATAGCCCAAGAAAAAATAAAACACAGGATTTCTCTCCCTTTTCGCTCAAAGATGGTCGAGTCCTTTTAGGAACAGTATCGATAATGACCATTTATTTGTCCAAGCTCAAAGACATTCGAAACTAGTAACGCTACAGAACGAATTGGGAGGGTGAAATACAACAGAACATTTGAACTCCATTGAAAATATTTCTACAAGGCGAGCTGACATTGATAAGCGAAAAGAAGGTCGCTATCAAGCGCACAAGATGCCTCTAAACTATTCACCGAAGATTCGATAGCTTCCTCCTGTGTGAGTAGTATCGCAACAGACCCTCCACAAACTACACAGAAAAGTGGCTCTAATAAGCACAAAAACGCACTTTTAGCTGCAAGACTTACCGGCATGCGATGAGATCGGATTCTGCTAGTCGTTTACTGAGAAACACGTGACCACCGTCGGAAATTGGGACGATAACTGCAATAAAAAGCGAGATGTTAAGCAGAAATCAATGAAACGAAACGGGAAGATTACCCAGCTGCTCTATCAATGAACTGCAAGTGTGTCATTTTTCCAGACATAGGAAAGAACCTATGCTCTGTTGTTCGTTGTTTATCTCCAGCGCAGTTGCAGATTGATGAAGTAGTAGCAATGAGTTCGGATTAGGACAACTTTTGAAATCTCAGAAAAGTTACACCCAGCAGTATATGAACCGCAAATGATTGTTGTAGCATGCTTCAACTACACCAAAGCTAAATGTGAGTGGAGCTGAGCGTGACTCTTTCATTCACACTCACAGAAGAGTTTTTAAACTGTATGAAACTACGTGTGAACTCTCCCACCTGAACCTATTGTCAAAAAGATAGAAAACGCAACCGAACGTACCATTCCGTAGTAAGAAGCGATGAGAACGGAACCATATTCTTCGGGAACAGATTCCTTCGCGTTCACATAGCAATCATTTGATTACCATCAAATTCGAAGAAACCTCTTCTACCTGCCACCTAAATCACGTCTCCGACCTGTGACACACTCAGAAATTACCAAAAAATACTAGATAATGTAAACACAAATG
>MQTX01000403.1:36963-63785 GCA_009735665.1 Angiostrongylus cantonensis
CTGAAAAGATCTCGTTGAGATTTGTGCGAGTATAATGTTTCGCTGTCAGCCCTGATAAACGAAGATGGGGTCGTCAAAATTTTCTGCCATAATATGGAACTAATAGCAGAAACGTTCTACACCAACATTTTTCATTCCACAACCCCCGTGCCAGACCTTAATATTCCATCTAGAGAAAAATCACCTGAAATTCTTCCATCGGAGGTTTCGAGTTGCGATAGAAAGTATGAAAAGAGGCACAGTTCCAGGACCAGATAATATTGCATATCAAAGACACTGGACGAGGCGCAACCAGTCGAACAAGCAGGATTTCGAAAAGGCTTTTGCTGCATGAACCACAACCAAACCGTGTCCAGGGTCATCGAGTTTTGTCGGGAATACCGCTTGCCTCTAGTTCTAACCTTTGCCGACTATGGAAAAGCGTTTGGCAGTGTCGAAACGAATGCAATTCTATCATCACTCGTTGACCAAGGAGTGGACCCGTCCTACATAAGAGCTCTGTCCGACTGTTATCGAAACTACACCACGAAAATACAGCTTCTCCATCGACCTCTTACCATGCCCATATGAAAGGGTGTTCGACAAGGCGACACATTATCGCCAAAGCTGTTTAGTGCCGCAATGCAGTGGACAACCAAGTCATCTGATTAGGATAAGAAAGGTATACGTACTGATGGAATATTCCTATCAAACCTTCGTTTTTCCGACAACATTGTCACCTTCCCAAAAAGTACTAGCGAAGCAGTAGTGATGGTCAACGAGCTCAACGAAGCGGGGAAAACGATCGAACTTCGCATAGATTGAAGTAAGAGCCTGTTCACGAAAAACACATAGTACGAAATCGAAAAAATTAAATTGGATTGCTCCCTTATTACAGAGACTACCTCGTACGTATGCCATGGGCGATCAATGAACATGGAAAACAATATGAAGGGAGAACTAGATAGAAGAATGAGAGTAGTTTGGGCCACATTCCTGCCTCTCAAAGAAGCCACCGATCAACTGGAGAACCAAAAAATTCGCGCTCATCTCTTCGATTCTACGTTCTTTCATGTTATGCTGCAGAGACATGGGTTGATACTTCAACCACGTCAAGAGCACTTCATACAACTCACAAAGCGTTTGAACGCCTGAAATATAACCGGCACCCTCAATATCTAACCGGAACGGAAAGCTGTGACCTTTGAAATCTGTCCCATCTACGAGATCCAAAAGAATATACATCGATAGCGAAACATAGATGTGCCAGTCACATAATGAAAAGAACAGACGAGAAATGGACGAAAAGCACAGCAGAGTAGACTCCAAGAGTACGCTAACGTTCCCCAGAACGACCACCTACTCGTTGGACGGACGTGTTCGTAAACAAAGTTAATCACCTGTACACGCAGATGAAGTTGTTTTACAGCTCATGGTAAGTGATTCGCACATGCTACCATGCTCGAACAAAGCCATCACCATGTTCTACGATTGTGAGAGAAAGGAACGAATGGCATGTGTGCTGGGGTCCGCACAGCTCGTAAAGATGGACCGTCCAAGTATCCAATTAGTAAGTTAGTACAATGGGTGACATCCACACGGTGGCAAGACTTAGTTACGTATCGCGAAACTACAAGAGAACGCTCGGTCTCACGTTCATCGATGTTAACAAAGCTCTAGACTCGCTCGAGGTAGAAGCAGTCATGGAGGTTATTATCAAACAGAGTGTAAGAATTTTGCACCCAAAATATCACAGTTATGAGACATCGTTTACACTGTCGTAAAAAGAGGGGTAATGCAAAGGAATAATCACGTAACTGAACGGTCTCTGAACGTAACTCGTACGACTAATTCACACTCAACACAGTACCTACCTACGAATGCTCCAGTTATGTCAGTCTCTTCTAGAAAATTAACATGATAAACGGCTTAGCTCCAGAGTTAAGCAGAAGGAAACTATCGGCTTCGGGTACTTTCAAGAGCATCGAAGATGCTGTTAAGAGAGTAAAAAACACCCGACTCTGTACCCACCTTTTCGAGTGCACGATTCTTCCTGCTTCAGCGTTGGAATTAGAGTACCGGTCGACACATAGAGAGAACGATAGACGAATTGTTCTGCTTTTCCTTGCCGTCAAGGAAGAATTTATTTTAAAGAAATTGTCTTTCTTTTAGATGTACACCGAACAATTAAAAGCTTCCCAAAATCCTTTTCACTCCCATATTTTTTCTTTAAATTCCAAAGTAAGAATAAGTGGTAACTTTGCGTCTGATGGTTTGAAGTCTATCTCATTCGGGGCATTGCTTTTCGTGCTTCACAACATAATCATTAGTTTCGAGAGCTTTATGAAATGGCATGTCGCCTACTCTGGTAAATCCGATGTTTCTTTTGTGTATTTGCTTCATGTCTTTACTGGACGCATATTAATGGAATGCTCGCATCGAGATGGTTTGCTTTTGCTTAGTGGGTCTCCAGCACATCAAAAACGTTGTTCATAAGGAACTCAACGTTAAAATTCCCACCTATGGCTTTTTTCAATTCCTCAGAGATGCGCAATGTATTCGTCTTTATTTAGCATCGTTGTAGGTGATTGAATGCACATATGGTTTTTTCCACGGATCTCCCTCATATGTGGGATCTCGAGCCGGTTATTCTCAAGGCTACGTGGCGAATCCTCAGGTGATGGATAGGGGCTAAATCGCAGACCAAAAGCGACTATTGACGCAGGTCGATCTAGGCAACGGACTCCCTGTTTCTGCTGCGCCGATTTGACACATACTTTCTGTATTTGCCAAGCGTATTCATGCATGCGTGTGTGAGTGCGTTCTCGCATTTTGCGGATTGTATTCTACGAGTCAAATCGGCCAAAAGCCTGCAATCAAGTGACAGGGAAGTATATGGGAGGCGGTTAGGAGTCGCCTCCAAAAAATATGCTCCATTTCCAATCTGGGAGAGCCTGGCAAGCTACCCGTGAGCATAACCATTCACCACGTTGAGAGCCCAACAAGCGATACGTGGGTATCAAGAATGCTAAATACAATTTTAAAAAACGGGCCTCGTTTCCCTGACCCCGAAAGAGCCCCCAATTCCGCACCGTTGGGTAGGACAAGTACGGAGAGGTTGCTAAAATCTCAGGGTCAATGGAAGCTATCTGGATCAAAAAAAACTATAGTGACGATCTGTACCTACAATGCACGTACACTTGCATCCGAGTCCTCGATAGAAGACTTGCTCATGCAAGCAGAATGATAAGGTACAACGTCATCGGCCTGGCCAAGACGAAACGACGCCAACCATTCAGCGCCATCTATGACACTGGAGAAGAACTGTTCCTTGGAACATGCTACAATAGAGGAGTAGGCGGTGTCGGCATTCCCGTCAACACGAATTTGTCCATGGATATCGAATCATTCGAGCACCTTACAACCCGAACCGGACTTTTATGATTAAGAAGATGTGGATCAATACCGCCTCGGACATTCTTCGCCGTTTACGCTCCAACACCAAACTATGAGAAAGAAAAAGTCGAAGCGTTCCATATGGACTTGGAAAGTTTTACAGAGAAGACCATACGTTTCTCATGGTCATCACTGGACATTTCAATGCCAAGAGTGGACAAAGAAGATCGTCTGAGGAACGTCATATTGGGACCCACGAATTATAATGGAACGAACAGTGAGCTGCTCGTTGAGTTTATCATGGCGAGCATGACCATCCATGGTAACTCGCAAATCCAGAAGCCTCACCCTCAACGTTGGATGTGGGAATCTCCCAATGGAGAGTATCATAACGAAATAGACCACATCATAGTAAATAGGAAGTTTTGCCTAACCGATGTCGCTGTTGTCCCAAAATTTTACACGAGATCAGACCACCGTTTCCTTCGTGCAAGATTTTATTTTTCGCGAAAAGAAGAAAGAACTGCTAAATTCAAAAACCGAAGTACCAGAACTACCACCAACTGGGACCTATTCAACTCTTAGTCGGCTGTTGGAAAGGTGCCGTTGTCGACAACATCGACAAGGAATACGATTGCTTCAGTGAACATCCTCACGCTAGCACTGTGAAAGCTGAGAGTTCGAAAGTCACCAAGAGACGTCTGTCTCCAGAAACTCTTGAGCTAATACGCCAGCGTGGACTCGCACGAGCTGTAAGAAACCGCGAACTACCGTCCGAACATGCGAAACAATGCACACATGCGATAAAAGAAGATCTTGAAGAGAGAAGAGCGGCAGTAATGGTCGAAGCTGCAGAGGTTGGGAAAAGCATTCGCAAACCGGCCGAAGTTTCGCCATTTACATGACCAAGATGATTGCACTCCGACGCCCAGACGGAACAACAACAGCGTCCAAAAAGCAATGGAGAAAATCATCTACGAGTACTACTCAAATCTCTTTGATAGCCACGTCCACCTCCGTCATATGAAGCAAAGGAGGATGGATATGTTGTACCACCGGTAGAAATGAGCACTGAGTTGCATGAAACCGTGCATGCAAATTGTGCCAAACGAAATTCTGAAGAGTGTAAGACTAGAAGTGCCAGAGTTCAAGTCACAGCTCCATAGACTGACTAGACTGAAATTTCGGTAGGATTCAAAACTCTCTTTGGATTAGAGTCACACCTATTATGTTCCATGTCGTTCGCAGTATTCCGAAACTTCGACGTATCTTGATAAAGAAATCTAGCACGCGGAAGACTTTGCCAATGAATCAAACAAAAATATTTGATATTGAAGATGGTTTAACAGAGAAGAAGGGAACACAAAGCTGCATGCAATGAGAAGCAAAATACATAAATACGAAATGAAAAATCTATGTGGGCGAAATGACACGAATAAATAGAAATGCCACAAGAAAAGTATCCAGTACCACAATTTAACTTCAAAACTAAGCCAACTCTCCCGCCAGCCTCCCACTTGCTGCATGTTGAAATCTAGTGCTTCGGAGGTTTCCTTCCTCGTGGCAAGTCGCACGAAATGTTTCTTGCTAGGCCGCCCTACCATACCGTGAAAACACTCCCTCAAACCATATTAAGTGAGAATACTCCAATAATATGCATTTAACAATCAAGAACTTGTACAATATCTACAAATATTTTGAACTTTACATATGCTGTGAAAATTGGGGAAGAGGAACCGTGTCCCGACTTCTTCCACAGCAACACTGCTTCCTTGTTTGAGAATAATATTTCTTATCTATCAAGGCAATTTTTAAAAATTCGGAACCAGAATGATATGATAGCTCACTAATGATTGAAGGAATCGTTCACGTCCTGAAGTGTAGAAGGAAAGAGTAAGCCAGTTAAACGAATCACTTTTACATCATCTGTTAAAAGGCCGACGCGTTTCAGCTTCGTCGGTTCACCAACTGAAACTGTGAAAACTGAAAACCTCGTATTACTTCCAAAAAAAAAAACAAAGAACGAAATTTAACGAATTGGTTATACAGGGAAAACTTGCTGAAACTGTGCCTAAAAGACCTAGCGTTTGCCATTTCATATCTTTCACTTCAGCGATACCAGCTCTGATATACTCTGCTTGCCACAAATCGACGTTAGAAACATCTCACATAGCACCCTATCAGTGCTTTACCCAGCTTAACACCTAGGCCGGATCTTTGTTTGAAAATATGTCCATTTGATCTCAAAACGCTTACATACACTGTTCGCCACATACCTTTTGAATACTCAAAAGAACTAAGAACACGCTTTCAATGTATCTTTCTTCCATTCTTTCCAACGTAACTTTAAGCCCTTCAGGATGTCCTGTTTCGAAGGCAGTTTGCAGGAACACTCTCCACTTGATCGCGCTTTGTTAGCGACTGGTGTCTCTAAACCAAACACTTTATCATCCATATTCAACAATGATGCAGTTCGATCAAGTCTTCACATATAGAAGGCGCTATCTCCTCCTCACCTCCACATTCTTTTCCGGAAGGTTGGGAAGAGAGTGATACTCTATCATGAGAACGGATTACGCAAAAAAAAGTAGAAAAGCATGGGCGAGATTTGGGAAAATCGAAGAAGACAATGAACATCCGATTGGTTGAAAACTTTCAGCTCGCTTTCTTAATTGAACTCTTCTTCCTGCGCTATACTGTACATTCATTATGTTAAAGGAAAGGGAAGGAATGCTATCGGGATTGAACAATCCCTGAGGAAGGTGCCATGCATTCTACTTTAATAAATATCCTTTGGAGGTAATTTAATGCATATCTAGCCCTTACAATGAGTCACGGTGGGCTACCGATGTATGAGGCCGGTGGTATTCAGATATGTCTGGTACTAATTTGCCCATCCCGAAGAGATGGAAGGCTTGGTGAGCCATGGGTGCAGGAATCAATTCCACGTGTGTGTTGCAGAGCGCCTCCGACCACTTCGCCTTGCCCGCCACGCACTCATCATGTTAGCAACAAAAATTGTTCGAGAACTCGTATTCTGATCTGTGACAGTAATGTCTGGTTTAGATATTTCTGGATTCCTTTTAAAGCGTTTTACGTGAATATTCTATGCAGTCTTTGCTTATCAAGAATTACTCACCACAACACCCTTTTCTTGTTGGAATTCCACAAATACATTTTTGTCGACGTCCATCGTCGTCTCAGACGTCATTGTCACTTCGCGATTCGGAAGAAAGACCACGATCCTATTCTGAATTGGGTCCAGCTCAAAGTCAGCGCTTCCTAAGCAGTAAAGTGTTTATATTATGATTACAACTGCAGCCTCAGCTTAACTGGGTTCGTTGCCGATTTGGACTCCCTAGATCAATCCCACTGACGGGTGATTGCTGATGGCAGAGATCGATAGAATTAGCTGAGAGACAGGCGAAACGGGCAATAGCGCGTTCGTTCCCCACCGCAAGTACCTGCGGTCCCGAGTTTTGCAAATATCTCAGTATCATTAAAGTTATATTTCGCAATATATAACTTGCCATTAAAAAGAGTAGGCAGTAAATAATAAGTCAAAATTATGGTCAAGCTTCCAACTTTGAATGAACATTTCTCGGCTGCTAGCGAACATTATCAATTATAAGTCAAAATTATGGTCAAGCTTCCAACTTTGAATGAACATTTCTCGGCTGCTAGCGAACATTATCAATTGGAGTAGAAATCAGTTGATGTTTCAAAAGGAGGGATAGGTCTAATTATACCACTACGGTATTTGTTGAGACATATATCTTCTTTTGTTCCATTTCGTGTCCTCATTGTCTATGTCGGTTTGTCTGTCTGTCTGGTCTCTACGTTTGTGTGCCTGCCTGTCTATCTACCTGTCCATCTATCTATCGGTTAAGTTCTATCTATACCCTCGAGAAAAAATACATTGGGGAGTCTGACGAAGTTGTCGGAGGTACCCTGCAACACACACATGGGATCGATCCCCGTCTCCCTGGCCTACCGAGCCTTCCATCCTTCCGGGGTCGACAAATTGGTACCAGAAAGTCATACTAAAAATAATTACCCAAGTTTGAGATCTGTGAATGTATTGCTAGGCCGTTCCCAAATGACCCATAGCACCAGTGGTCACTACCCGTGGATCAGAGGAAAAATTTTTATGTTACGACTTGATTGCCTTCAGCGCAGCGGTCATTCCTTACACTCATTTATTCTTAGTATGACTTTTTGGACGAAATTACAAAACTCCTTTTCGTTTTAGTGACATTCCCTTCGATTAGTCCCAGATTTGTCTGGGAGGATACCAGCGCTGCCTCAAAACATCGTTAGGCCACTGCGAGTCATTGTAAAGTTCAGATATGCATTCAATTACCTCCAAACGATATTTCGTGAAGTCGAATGCATGGCGTATACCTCAGGAATTAACCAACACCAAAAGCTGGATCCTTTTCCATACCCTCGAGGACAACATGGACGGGAAAATAGATGATTCCCGAGTTATAACATCATGCCCTAACCACGATGGGAGAACGCTTGCCCACTTTGACAACACCTGTGGAATGAGCGGTCTTTGACTAAATCTCACAAAAAGGACGTTCATGAAAGAAACAGAGTGGGTTCGTAAGCCCGATTCACCCTCGCCGATACGAATACCTTTGACTCCGAATACTCCAGCTACGTCCATCTAGGTCGGAAAGGCAGCACAATGAAGGACTTAGTTTCAGAGCTGAGCAAGAAGAAGCGAACCACTTGCGGACAGTGTATCAAGAAAATCGATGATGTAGAGAGGTGAACAAAGAACACCCGACTCCGTACATGAGGAATAGAGTGGCTATATTCATACAAAGCGGCATTCCAACGCACTGTATAATACGACGTGCTCAAAAATGAGACTAGATGTGTTTCCACGTTTACCGCCCACGCATCCATACCAGCGGTGAAGTCGCCCATGGAAATCGGAGAACGCTGAAATCCCAGTTTAAGAGGATGTGACACGACATTTATGTGGCATGGATCCTGAAAGTGTTAATTCTATGCGCTTCTTCCATTTGAATGCCCACACCCTGCCAAGCATGAGAAAGTCAAACGAAAAATTCTTAGTTGAACCTATGACTTCGCGATAGTTGCTCTAAAGTGCCTTAGAATTCATCATACATTCCACCATTCATCGAGATTTTGCCAGTAGAAAATTCTTCTGCGTGTTCTCCTTTCATAGAGACCATTTAATTTTCAAAACCTTTTGAAAAATACATAGTATTAAGCATAGTGGACATGGACAACCACAACGAATAGATATTCACAAAACTTGGACGCTGGGCGAGATGGAACCACAATCACTCTTTCCAGGAGGCCGCGTATTACACGCTGCCCCACGCAGACCCTTTGATTCTGGTTCTCTCAGCTTATTTTTTACCTAACTCTGTAACTGGCAATCACATGCCAGCGGGATTATTCTAGGGAGCACAATTCGGCATTTAAACCAGTTAAGCTGAAGCTCTAGTCGAAACCATAATGTCAATATTTCATTTGCTGCCTACAACAATTTTTCATGGAAGGGTATGATCTGCGGTGCAGTGTGTAATACGCGAGCATCCTGCCCCAGAAAGGGTAACTTTAGTTCGATCTGCGCCGGCGTCCACAAATTTCGCGAATATCTCAGCATCTCTTAATAACTCAAAAGACCGACTTTCCACAAACCTACGAGTGGCTAGCTGATATATTTATTTATACTATCTTATAAACCGATCTTCTTAAGCTGATACGAGGTTGGTATAGGCCTTCGTTGTTGTCTTCTTTGTTATTAGAGTCGGTTGCCCTTTGTTCTTTTCAGTATATCCTCTTAGTGCTGTTTCTTTCTCTATAAGATTTTAATAAGTTTAAAATGTACGTTTTTACAAGCTCTATGTTAATGCGGTAGATGAATTCAGCCGTGAAGCAGGAAATCACGCGATCCTCATACTGTCCCGAAAAATATGTGTTAATCTTAGGTCTTCTTTTTAGGACCCTCTTTTAAAATCAAGACATCAGATTTTTTCGTGTGGAGCTTCCCTACAGTTTAAATCTTCCTCATGTGTCTAATATGCTTTCATTTTTTTTTCTGATTTCGTTGTAAGTTTTACATGATATAATGAACGAAGCGCTGTGTCTGATATTGCTGCATTTTTTACGCTTTACAGAGAGCCACTAGACCACCATTAGAGAGCCACTTTACAGAGAGCCATGTCTTCCTTGCTGCACAGCACCTCTTTCTCTTTTATTTTTTTACTTTTTTTACTCTTTTTTTATTACTTTATTAGCTTTATCTTTACAGGAACAGATTGTTCAATCTATCGCTACCACCGTAATACATGTATTTTAAGGAAACTAAGAGGAAATTCAGCGAGAACGTTGTCCGTTGTCACATCTTATATCGGCTTCAGTACTTGCATTTGTTTCGTTGTTTGATAGCTACTGTCTGTAGAGTAGTCGGCCCTGTGTAGATTTCTAAAATACTTCTAAACATGATCGTTCATGGAAATATAGGCAAAACATTAGCAGTTTGACATAGAAGCTACAACTTTTGGCCCACTTTGCTATTCCTGTTTCCACAGCTTCTTCAAATCAACATTCCTTATTGAGCCTTCCATGTGATGCCACCCCAACCAAAATTTACTTGGGCTGAGCATGCCAACTGCACACCTTTCCTTTTCACCATAATCGTTGAAAACGATGGATGATCTGCATCACCGGGTGCAGTTGCGATTGCTTGACGATTTCGCTGTTTGGAGTCGTGCACCCATAGTGGACCTCACTTCACCGTTTCCCGGTGCTTTTTTGATTTCCCAAAGGGTTTTGACGAGAGGCAAATAATATCCCGAGGAAATAAAAGTTCAATCTGTAAACATGTTTTTGACATGGTCCATGCTACAAAGTGGCCATCGAAATGGTGTTTGCTCAACTGGAGTTTTGCTCAAAATTCTTGTCTGATACAAAAGTTTTCGTCAAGAATACCGTAGACTGAACTGAAAAAGTGGCTCAGTAGATCGTTCCGAAGACGTCGTCGATTAACTTCCTTTTCGTATTCAGATGAGCACGCGCATTTCCATTTGCTATTCCGAAACATTTTCTTAGATGCCGTTAGAGCGTTATTGTTGTTCGAACTAAATAAGTAGCCAAGATTCGAGTTGATAAAAACCGTGACGAAGAAATGGCTCCATCTTTATATAGCATTTCACTCATGTGGTCTATTGATTATTTCGTACTTTAGAAATCCTTTTTCCTATGTGCTTCACTGCTCTCTAGTTAGTTCTAATACGAGGGGTTCACCTTCGTAATCCTTTTCTACCTTCTTCTTTTTTGCTATATTTCACATACTTTCATGTAATCTTTAAATACATTTATTGGAATGACATTAATCGGAAACCTTTGTAAAGTGAGAATTTTCCTTTTGGTTTCGTCAAAATCCTTGAAACTCTTCTTCTTCTGTTTCTGCTTAAAAAATTCTTAACTGCTTCGTCCGCTTTCAGTTCTTTCAGTTCGCGCAGTTTCGTTCAACCGCTGCTTTTCCAGTTAGCATTGTTCGCTACGTGTCATTATCACTGTACTGTTATGGTTGCTATTTTTATCATAAGCAGCCACAATCCAGAGTCTCAAAGCGCTAAGTTCACTTACTAATAGACCGAAGTCCCGCGTGGCGAATACGGAAAGGCGAGCAGTCAATCAGGCTAAAATTCACAACTACTGATGTTACTAATGTTGTAAATGTGGACGCCACAAAAACAATCTCTGCCTTCACTTTAAGTTAAAACCATAAACAGGCTATCTTCTGATTAGACAACGCAAGAAAACTTTTCTTCCACCCTGAAATCACGATTTAAGCCGACTTCTGGCAAGCTCTATGACAGCATATCTTCAAAGGGAATAAATTCTAAGCAGTGTATTTGCAGAGCTGTGATTCTGTTCAAGAATTACGACTGAATGGACCTTCGCATCCACGACTCACTTTGTTTGTTGAGGATTTTTTACAAACTCTTCATGAAGATTAGACCATCACTAATCAAGGACTTGATGAAGCACAAGCAGTCGAGGGGGATGGATTCTGCTAGAATTCTGCGAATATGCTATTTACAAGCTGTAGTTAGTGTACGACACAGAGGCACAATCTTACTCTCTTTCCATTTCCACGCTGTAATGGATGATGAATTTGCTCTATTGGAATGCAATAAAATACGTGTGACCTTCGTAGGCTGCGTTCCCTCTCCATCAATTGGTGAGATTAAATTTTTGTAGCTATTCGCTAAGCATGATAGTTCATTTGCCGCCTGGCTTTAAACCTCCAGGTTGAATAATATCTGAACAACGTAGACAGTGTTTCGAAACCCGTAGACGTGCTAGACATTATTTTTTAGTACAACAGATGTACTTCTTAATGAGCTAAACATCACAGATAAATATTTTGAAAGAGTTCATCTTCTTATGCTTTCATGGAACATAAAATGTGCAGCAAAAAACGTGCATATGGTTGACCCTTGTCGACAAGAGGAAGGTAGGAGCTACACGGCGAATTCTGTGAAGTGATATTTGTACTTTGCAGCGATCACCTGCTGCAGAAGCACATGCACTATCTTTTTGTAATTGAAGTCACCCAGTTGTGCTACCAGTTAAATACGAGGTGTTAGACAAAAACGGTATTAACTATGCTGTGCTTCTACGAATCACAGGAATTCTGAAAGTATTCCAACAAACTAGTGCGAAGTACTGGTCCCCACATTTCTGCTGTAAGATCGTCTACTAAGTTACTCGGGTAGCCTGATGGCCAGCATTCGCTGGTGGTGCGGGCCCCAGTTTAACTTTCACTGTTTGGAATATTCGTTGTTTTAGCCATCGTGGTACCCTGGAGTTCCAAGGTCAACCAAGCTAGAGTCTGCCTTAGGTCGTCACTACCACAGGCAGTTGCCGCACTTGTGAAAAGGAGGGAGGTTTGAACTATGCGACTAGTTCGATACCAGGACGGCGATGGTTCCCAGTGTTGGTTTATTCTTAATCATGTTTTCTGATCCACATATCTCCCTCATGTGAGGAATCTCGAGCCGGTTAGTTGCGAGGCTACGTGGCGCCTCCCAGGTAGCGGAAAGGAGGTTAATCATGGACCGGAAGCCACTTTTGCTTTAATGAGACGCAGATGGATCCAGAGATAGACTGCTTGTTTCTGCTGCGCCAATTTGGAACATACTTTCTGTATTTGCTTGGCGTATTTATGCATGCGTATATGAGTGCGTTCTCGCATTATGCGGATTGCATTCTACAAGTCAATTCGGCCAAAAGCCTGCTATCAAGTGACAGGGAAGTATATCGGAGGCGATTAGGAGTCGCACCCAACAAATAAGCTCTATGCCCACATTAGGAGAGCCTGGCAAGCTACCCGTGAGTGTACCCAGCCCCACTTTCGGAGCCTAGCAAGCTATACGTGGGTATCATATTGCTAAACGCAGTAAAAAAAAGGCCTCATTCCCCTGACCCCGAAAAGCTCCCAATTTTGCAGCATTGGGTAGGAAGAGCACGGAAAAGGTGCTAGAATCTCAAAGCAAACAGAAGCTGCCTGGGTCACAAAAAACTACAGTGACGATCTGTACCTACAATGCACGTACACTAGCATCAGAATCCTCGGTAGAAGATTTGCTAATGCAAGCAAGAACGATAAGGTACGACGTCATCGACCTGACCGAGAAGAGACGACGCCACCCATTAAACGCCGTCTATGACAAAGGAGAAGAACTGTTTTTCGGAACACGCGACAGTAGAGGCGTAGGCGGTGCCGGTGTTTTCGTCAACACGAGTTTGTCCAGGAACAACGATTCATTCGAACAGCCTACAACCCGAATCGGACTTTTACGATTAAGAAGATGTGGATCAATACCGGCTGTGACATTCTTCGCCGTTTACGCTCCAACATCAAACTATAACGAAGAAGGAGTCGAAGTGTTCTACACGGACTTTGAGAGGTTCTACAGAGAAGACCACACATTCTTCATGGTCATCATTGGAGATTTCAATGCCAAGATTTGACTAAGAAGATCGTCTGAGGAACGTCACATTGGGACCCACAGATTACAATGGAACGGACGGTGAGCGGCTCCCTGAGTTTATCATGGCGACCAAAACCATCCATGGTAAATCGCAATTCCAGAAACCTCACCGTCAACGCTGGACGTGGGGATCTCCCAATGGAGCGTACCGTAACGAAATAGATCACATCGTAGTAAATTGAAAGTTTTGCCTAAACCGATGTCGCTGTTGTCCCAAAATTCTACACGGGATCAGACCACCGTCTCTTTCGTACAAGATTTTATTTTTCGCGAAAAGAAGAAAGAACTGCTAAATTCAAAAACCAAAGTCTCAGAACCACCACAAACTAGGATTTATTCAGCTCATTAGTCAGCAGTTGGAAAGATGCCGTTGTCGATAACATCGACGAGGAATACGATTATCTCATTCAACATCTCCACTTTAGCGCTATGAAAGCTGAGAGTTCGTAGGTCACCAAGAGACGTTTGTCACAAGAAACTCTCGAGCTGATACGCCAGCGTGGAATTGCACGAGCTGCAGGCAACCGCGAACAAACGTCTAAACTTGTGAAACAATGCAGACAGGCGATAAAAGAAGATCTTAAAAGAGAAGAGCAGCAGTAATGGTCGAAGCTGAAAAGGCTGGGAAAAGCATTCGCAAAGCCCACCGAAGCTTCGCCAATTGCAAGAACAGAATGATTGCACCCCGGCGCCCAGACGGAACAATAACAGCGTCCAAAAAGCAATGGAGAAAATCATCCACGATTACTACTCAGATCTCTTCGATCGCCACGTACACCTTTCGTTTTATAAACAAAGAGGATGGATGTGTTGTTCCACCGGTTCTCTCTTCCGAAATCCGACATGCCATTTCGTCGGTGAAAAATGGAACAGCACCAGGTCCGGAGAGGATAAGATCAGAAAATCTAAAGAATCTTCCGCCAGCCCTCTTAAACACACTGGCTCGGCTCTTCACACGTTACCTGTCTGAATGCAAGATCCCTACTCATTATAAAACCAGCAAGACCGTGTTGATGTTCAAGAAGGGCGACCAACACAATATGGGGAACTATGGCCCAATCTGCTTTCTGTCTGTCGTCTACAAACTTTTCACTCGAGTCATCCTAAACAGGATAGAAAGAACACTGGACGAATCACATTCGTGCGAACAAGCAGGGTTTCGAAAAGGATTCAGTACGATGGACCACATTCACACGTTAACAAGGCTCAGTGAAGTATCGCGAGAGTACAAAAGACCGCTCTGTCTCACCTTCGTCGACTTACAGAAGGCCTTTGATTCAACTGAGATAGAAGCAGTCATAGAAGCCAAGCCCTTGTTGGTCAAGGAGTCCATACTCAGTAGGTAAAGATTCTTCGTGAGTTGGACAAAAATTTCGGAATCAAAATTTCACCATTCGAAACATTTTTTTTGGATTTCGAAACGGTAGCCGATGAATGTTTTCGGTAAAGAAGCTGGACCTGTGCCAAATACCGCCTTGTCCAAGAGCATATAAATAGCCTAATTCACTCCTCGTTTGCATCTCACTCTTCTTTTGTTATAGCCATCGGCATCTTGGCCACTGTACGCGCCAGTGCGGGCGCCATCATCAACAACCCCTTAATAGTCGTTGCTATCAAGTTGCTGTTATCATAGTGCTAATGTTGGAGTAGTATTATTTACAATACTCTTATGCCTTTGTTAGCCTCACTTCAATAGCAGGTATCCAGCATTGTGACTGCCAACCAAGAAACGTCGCGCGTGGCACAAAGCAAAGACGAGCAACTATTCCGATCGAGACTTCTCAACTACTTGGTAATAACAGCGAGCCGTCCCCAACAACAATCTCGTCAAAATTATTTACTGCCACCCTCCAGAACGTCATGCGAACATTGGAATGGGATAATATGGGAGTGAAAATCGATGGTCGGCAGATACATCACCTTCGCTTTGCTAATGATATCGTCCTTATAACACCAGACATTAGTCAAGCAAAACGTATGCTTGCGGACTTTGATAAAGCGTGTGGAAAGCTTGGTCTTCGACTAAATCTCAAGAATACGTTGTTCATAAAAAACGGATTGGTTTCGTTTTCCCCATTCACGCTCATAGTTTTTAATTTTTTCATTTTTATAGGATTGGAAGCAAAATCTGGGTTTTTAAAGTTTTCTACACAACAACGGCAGCTCTGAGCAAAGTGCTATACAGGGACCACTCCATGCTCTCCAAATTCCTCCCAATTGACTCGCTTTTCAAAACACTATCATCCACAAAGAAAAGAGAAAAAGAATCTATGCTTGTGGAAAAAGTAAGGTGTCCGATATAGTTAGGTTCAAAAGGGCTGCATTTCGCGTGAAGAAAATTATTGGATGTAAATGTTTCTATCTCAACTAGTAAAATTCGTTATAAGCCGCGATATGTTTGCCTGAACTCGGAAGGTACAATTATTCCATGGCATCCATAGGTTAAACCAATTCATCTAGTCGAGATTGCCTACTTGTTGGCTTTTATGAAGTGCTTCTAAATTAAAGTATCTTTGGCGGTTGTCTTGTATTTCTAAGGCGGCTCCATGCTGCTGCTCCTCATCATTCGTAAAGCCCAGTAGGTTTTACGACGTTCGCCGTCATCCTTAACTCATTCTCAAGTTTCAGGATTGGCTTTCTTTTAACCTCAGCATGTAATTTAGTGTCTTAATGATGAACAAAGACGAGGTTTTTACTTCAACATTTATTGAAACACAATGCCCTACGTTTCGGTGGTTTCACCTTCCCCCTCCATAACATGGAATGTTCATATTAACAGACAGCCTATTCTACCGAACCCTTTCATAAACTCATCATATAAAATCAAAAGTGTGAGTTTTTCGCAAACAGTTCACCTTGTTTTTCCTTGTAAGTTTGACAATTATCTGTTGGAGAACAGCCGCATAGAATCGGGGAGGAGGAATGGGGTTGGATCTGGTCAGAGAACCAAGCTGAGGTATGGCGCTAGGTCACTTGTGATCACAAAGCACTCCTCCTCGCGGTTAATATTGACACGCTATTGTTTTCGACTGCTGCGCGAGGAGAGTGATTTGTGCGTCAAGATTCTCTCCGTTATGCCTCTGAGTCCTATGCACGCCTTGTGAAGTATTTGGTTTTAATTTAAATCTACCAACTAGATGTCCTTTTACACGAACGCAGGGTGGTCTATCCGTTTCGACAATGTATTGGTCTCCACACACTTTACAAAAAACTAGTACACCGCATCCGAACTCGAGCAGTCGTCGTCTCCACCAATAGGGGATGTACACAATTTTGTTGATTATAAATAAACGGAAAGAGAGCTCACTCACTTGTTACGAGTGCTAGAGGCTCCAAATGACGAGAATGATGAGTTTACATCTACTGTGAAAATTTAAACTTATATCACTACGAGAACGCAACAACATGCCCGACCTTTGCTGGTCTAAAAATTTCATCAATAAACGTTTCGTTGAGATAACATCGACACCATTTCTTAAGAATCCAAAGCAAATGAGAACACAACGATTCTATGCACTTGTCCCTCGTCTAATTAAGCCTAGTCTGGCCTAGCCTAGCCTTTCTGAGTAAAGAATTTCGTAACGTTACGCAAAATGACTAGAATTATAAGTCTTCCACCGAGTATTTCACATGGATGGCAACCACCCAGAGCTCCTATGGATGAGTAATATGCCTCTTTTGTATTAAAATAGCAGTCCGAGGTGTTGTGTGAGATTACTAGTGATAATAACGCATTACACCTTAAAGTCCATTTTCGCCTTCTCGGAATTTATCCGGAATGCCTCGAGAGTTTTGAAGGGTTTTTCAGTTGGGAGACGCCAAAATTGAACTCGAATATGCTTGCGCTGCTTCGAGGGAAATGGAGAAGAAACAAAGGAAATTCGACAAGAAGTTAGCCAAGTGGCGAGAAAATGTGCAGAAGATTGAAACGATGGTTTCTCTTCGGTGTATTTTGCGAAATTTCGTCTTAATTTGACTTCTGTTCAACTTTTTATGGTGTAAATAAAATAAATGATGAAGTAGTCGTCATGGAACCTGATTGAGTTTTCATTTACCAGATTTTTTACATTACGAATTGTCTGTTTGCCTTTGCCGAATGTCAAATGTCAGTGCTTGCTAAACCTTTTCAGGTAACTCGTGAACGAGACGCTCATGTGCAAAAATTACGGAGCAGCGAAGCTACCATACTTCTAAAGTGTGACGATGTTAGCTTCTACTCCAAAATGTTCTCCATTATGTCTCTTTGTCCTATTAAAGGATAAAGGATAAAGCTCTCGGCGTTGATCAATCCCTGAGGGATGCGCCATGCATTCGACTTCATTAAGCATCGTTGGAGGTGATTGAATGCATATCTGGCCTTTACAATGACTCGCGGTGGCCGGCCGATGTATCGAGCCAGTGCTGCTATCCTCCCAGACAAGTCTGGTACCAATTTGCCGACCCCGGAGGGATGGAAGGCTTGGTGGGCCATGGGCACATTTTCACGTGCGCGCCGCAGTGGCGCCTCCAACCACTAAAATTGGAACAATACAGAGAAGATTAGCATGGCCCCTGCGCGTTGTCAGTAGCGGCGGTTATTCTGAAACGCCATCGGTGGCATGTACCATTCCTCCCACACGGTGAGCCATGCGTAGGCCACTAGCTGGCCATCTTATGATGTGTATTTGTTAAGCCGCTACAGGCTTATTTCTCAGTCGCTATCTTTCTGGCCCATGATATCTTAGGCAATGGTGGTACCCATCGATGCTCAAACTTCACGTTCATGACGTATCGTTATCCAAGACCAGCCGCCTGACAGTGTTTCTCACATGTCTCATCTCGGTCGCAGTCACTTCAATTATCGAAGCTTAGATAACTTGCTATCCTCTTCTATCAATGTGGAAGTGCACATAACTGCTGTACATAAGATCTCTAGCTTAGCCTAATGCACGCCTTGTCTGCATCTCACTCTTCTGTTGTTGTAGCCATCGGCATCTTGGCCACTGTACGCGCCAGTGCGGGCGCCATCATCCACATCCCCTTACTCGTCATTGTTATCAAGTTGCTGTTATCATAGTGCTAATGTTGTAATAGCATTATTTACAATACTCTTATGCCTTTGTAAGACTTCAATAGCAGATACAGCAACTGACTAGAATTATAAGTCTTCCACCGAGTATTTCACATGGATGGCAACCACCCAGAGCTCCTATGGATGAGTAATATGCCTCTTTTGTATTAAAATAGCAGTCCGAGGTGTTGTGTGAGATTACTAGTGATAATAACGCATTACACCTTAAAGTCCATTTTCGCGTTCTCGGAATTTATCCGGAATGCCTCGAGAGTTTTGAAGGGTTTTTCAGTTGGGAGACGCCAAAATTGAACTCGAATATGCTTGCGCTGCTTCGAGGGAAATGGAGAAGAGACAAAGGAAATTCGACAAGAAGTTAGCCAAGGGGCGAGAAAATGTGCAGAAGATTGAAACGATGGTTTCTCTTCGGTGTATTTTGCGAAATTTCGTCTTAATTTGACTTCTGTTCAACTTTTTATGGTGTAAATAAAATAAATGATGAAGTAGTCGTCATGGAACCTGATTGAGTTCATATTTACCAGATTTTTTACATTACGAATTGTCTGTTTGCCTTTGCCGAATGTCAAATGTCAGTGCTTGCTAAACCTTTTCAGGTAACTCGTGAACGAGACGCTCATGTGCAAAAATTACGGAGCAGCGAAGCTACCATACTTCTAAAGTGTGACGATGTTAGCTTCTACTCCAAAATGTTCTCCATTATGTCTCTTTGTCCTATTAAAGGATAAAGGATAAAGCTCTCGGCGTTGATCAATCCCTGAGGGATGCGCCATGCATTCGACTTCATTAAGCATCGTTGGAGGTGATTGAATGCATATCTGGCCTTTACAATGACTCGCGGTGGCCGGCCGATGTATCGAGCCAGTGCTGCTATCCTCCCAGACAAGTCTGGTACCAATTTGCCGACCCCGGAGGGATGGAAGGCTTGGTGGGCCATGGGCACATTTTCACGTGCGCGCCGCAGTGGCGCCTCCAACCACTGCGCCACACGCGCCCTTCTTACTGTCCTATTATGTCTCTATTTTCTCGCATAGAAGTATCCGGCTGCATTCTGGCTTAGAAAACCGTAGAGGGGATGAACCCCAGCAACACATTGTAGTTCGACTTACACACACACACACACCCACCCACCCACACACTCACCCACCCACATGCACACCCACATGCACACACACACATATATATACATATGTATTTATATATATTTCAACTGTATCACGCGTGGTCCCGTTGATCGTCGAGCGACTTGAGCAGGCGCCAGTAAATCTTCCATTTTTCACTGTCACATGTTAGAGCAACCCTGTAGGTTTGGCCCGCTCTAGGGACTTGTTGAGCATAATATATTTCTTCTAGGCCCTTCATGAGAATCTCTGACCATTGGCTTGGAGCACTTCCCGCAGTACGTTTGGCATCCCGAAGAATCCTGTCACTTACGGCTATTGTCCAACGGTTGTCATTCAAACGCATTACGCGCCCGGCCCACCTTCGAGTTTTTGGCATACAAAACGGCATCTTTAATTTTTGATCGTTGACGGAGCCCGGAGCTTCGGTTCCCATCCCTTACTTGTGTGCAACGGAATATTGCCATCGTTCTTTCGACTAAACGTTCAATATCGTTGAGTGGTTTTTCATTCTGTTTACGCAGCGACTAGGTGTCTGACGCATATGTTAACGTTCAAAGTACCGTCGAGTCGAGAATGTGAGCAAAGGAGTCGGGTGTCTTTGTCTTCTTCACTGCATCCTTAATACTGTTGAAAGCTCCAAAACCCGTTTGTTTCCTTCTGCTCAACTCTGGAACGAAGTCGTTCACCATGTCGATTTTCCAACATAGACATAACTAGAGCATTCGCAAATATTCGTTCCAATGAGCGCGAATGGGGCATATGAAACCATTACGTTCTACGTGAACACCGTTTTTGTGAGATTTAGTCAAAGACCAATCTTGCCATAGGCCTTTTCAAAGTGGGCAAGCATTGGTTTCGCTTGGCTAATGTTTGTTGTAATAAGGACGATGTCATCAGCAAAGCGAAGATGACGTAATTTCCGATCACCGATTTTCACCCTCATATAATCCTATTCCAATGTTCGCATGACGTTCTGGAGAGCGGAGAATAATTTTGGCGAGATGGTATCGCCTTGCCTAACCCCTCCTTTGCCGTCAGTGTTGATATCGTTGCAGAATGGTGATATCTTGGTTGTGAAATTTTTGTACAGCTCACGAATAATCTTTTTATACAGAGTAGGCACTCCTTGACTACTAAGGGCTACCATGAGTGCTTCTATTGCATCTGAATCAAAGGCCTTATGTTAATCGATAAAAGTGAGAGAGAGCGGTCTTTTGTACCTTCGCTATACTTCAACGAGCCTTGTTATCGTGTACATATGGTCCCTCGTACTCAATCCATTTCAAAATCTTGCTTGCCCACATAGCCCTCCTTCTCCGGTGTTATGTCCACCCTATTTAGGATAACTCGAGTGAAAAGTTTGTAGACCAAAGGCAGCAAGCAGATTGGGCGATAGTTGCCTATATCGTGTAGGTCGACCTTCTTGAACAACAACACGGTCTTGTTGGTCTTCCACTGAGTAGGGACCTTGCATTCAAATAGGTAGCATGTGAAAAATCGAGCCAGCGCTTTTACAAGGACTGAGAGAAGGTTCTTCAGGGGTTCAAGTCTTATACTATCCGGACATGGAACTGTTTGATTTTTCATCGACGAAACGCTGTTCCGTCAGGGTGTCGGATTGCAATCATCTCGGTGTTGCAATTCGCGAAGCTTCGGTGGGCTTCGTGAGTGCTTCTCCAAGCCTCTGCAGTTTCGACCATTACTACTGCCCTTATCCCTTTAAGATCTTGTTTTATGGCCTGCTCGAATTGTTTTGCAAGTTCGGACGTCAGTTCGCGGTTGTCTGGGGCTTGCGTGATTCCACGCTGGTGTATCAGCCCGAGTGTTTCTGGAGACAGACATCACTTGGTGACTTTCGACCCCTCAGCTTTCGTAGCGATGACGTGAATATATTGAATGAGTCGCTCGTATTTTTTGTCTGTGTAGTCAAGATCAACATATTTCCAACAGCTGACTAGTGATTTGAATAGGTCCCAGTTAATGGTGGTTCTAGGAATTTGTTTTTTAAATTCAGCGGCTTTTTCTCCTTTCCGGGTGAAGTAGAATCTTGCACGAAAGAGGCGGGGGTTTGATCCCGTGTAGAATTTTGGAAAAACAGAGACAACGGTTAGGCAAAACCTTCTGTTTACTGTGACATGGTCTATTTCGTTATGGCGCTCTCCACTTGGAGACCCCCACGTCTAGAGTTGATGGTGGGGCTTCTGGTACTGCGAGTCATCATGGATGGTCTTGGCCGTTATCATAATCTCGGATAACCGCTTACTCTATTCGTTCTATTCTAATCCATGGGTCCCAACCTCACGTTCCTCAGACGTTCTCCTTGGTCCAATCTTAGCGTTAAAATGTTCAATGGTGATTTGGAAAAATGTATGGTCTTCTCTGTAGAAGTTCTCCAAGACCATATAAAACGTTTCGACTTTTTCTTCGTCACAGTTTGATGTCGGCGCGTAAACGACGAAGATTCTCCCGATATGCTTCTAATTAAGCGACATGAATGCGCATCATGTGAGCTGCCCAATGGTAGACGATGCAGTACGCCTAGCTTTCTTTAAAAGCTGAAAAATCATATTTGCATGTAACTAACGTACCCGTATAATAATGCATAGAGTATAACTACAAAAGCACTCGATAATTCCTATATCTCCATCCACTGGCTTGTAAACATATGCTGTCCTGTTGTGCAATTCTTACAAACCGAAACCACTAGTGGAGACCTCGCATAGAATATACCTACAGCTCCATAAGTAAAGTGGGGAACAAGAATGATGGCAGGTGCCAGATCTATTGAAACTGCTTCACAAAGCGCCTCTAGGAGACCACAGGAATATTAGAAAAGCAAGCAACTAGTAATGCGATTAACTACTACGTCAACGTGAACCATTTCAGTAACGCTGAAGATGCAGCCACAATACCACATTATCGATCGAACTATTGGTAATAGTATAAAATGGAGCAATTAAGTTGAGATAAAACAATACAAGATAACGTCTTTTTGCAGAAATAACAAGCGTGTTGACGTTGAATCGTGTTCCTACAAAGCCAAGATTGCCAATCTTCCACAAAGGACAGCATGATTTCGTAGGTTCTTCTCCAGAACTGGTTCCACAATGACAACATTCCGTAAACTACGGATAGGAACAGCTGAAACCATTTATCGATCGCACAGAGACTGAACACATTTCAGGTAAATTTAGAAGAAACAACTGAAAATCGGAGCACGATAGGGATAAAAATGAAGCAATTTTTTATGAGGAATTAATTTGAAACGCTAGAAATATCATTACTACGTGAAAAACACCAAAACAACATCAAGTCTGAAATCTACTTCCTTTCTGAATGGCTAACGCGTGGTGTCATAAGAACGGTGTAATCAGCAAAGCCAGGATAGTTTGATTGCATACCATCGATATTTATTCCAGTGTTGTCCCAATCCTAATGTTCGCATGACGTTGTGGTGGGTGGCATCAAATAGTTTTGGCGAGATGGTACCGCCTTGCCTAAACCGTTTATCAACGTAAACGTTAATATCTCTATAGGATAATGATATTTTAGTCGCGAAATTTTAATTTAGCTTATGAAGAACGTCCATATACTGGGTAGGGACGCCATGGCTATACCTTGAAACTCGTGCTGTCACTTCACAATCGCACATGAAGCTTATTTAAGCTGTTTCCTCTCGTGCTTTGTCTGGTTCGTCCTGTGAGCGAAAACCTTGAGCAGGTAGTATGATTGTCAAATTTATGTGAATACTCGTTTTTCCTTAGTATGTACGTTGATTAACGGGGTGATTCTAGTTTTAGAATTAGTGGTGCATCCATGATGGATCCTCGCAAGCCCCATCACGTTCTCCATTGAACTCGTGTGCTGCCTATTTGCACGACTTTTCTTTCTGATGTTCTGAGAAATTCGAGCAACAACGTCGCATGCTCGACATCTAGGAAGTCACTGACCTTTATAGATAGCAAGGAGGTTACCACCTTGGAACTCGGGTTTCTTCAGTATTAAATCTTTGTGGTATTTGTTAGCACTTAGGGTTTCAGATGAAAATGTCCCAGTACTCAAGATTTGTGGTACTGCTTATGCTTCGCTATTCGACAAGTAAAAACTATTAGGCAGTAAAGTACAGTGAAAGAGAACAGCTTATATTCCACTGAAAAATATCCGTGTTCATAGATTTTGTAAAACAATTCTTTACACCGTGAATTACACAAAGTTGGTAGAGAGAGGACTCGTTTGCTTCTGTGAGAACACCGTTTAAAATTTGCCAGTTTTTTGGCCATAACGCTAGAAATATCATTACTACGTGAAAAACACCAAAACAACATCAAGTCTGAAATCTACTTCCTTTCTGAATGGCTAACGCGTGGTGTCATAAGAACGGTGTAATCAGCAAAGCCAGGATAGTTTGATTGCATACCATCGATATTTATTCCAGTGTTGTCCCAATCCTAATGTTCGCATGACGTTGTGGTGGGTGGCATCAAATAGTTTTGGCGAGATGGTACCGCCTTGCCTAAACCGTTTATCAACGTAAACGTTAATATCTCTATAGGATAATGATATTTTAGTCGCGAAATTTTAATTTAGCTTATGAAGAACGTCCATATACTGGGTAGGGACGCCATGGCTGTCCAGGGCTTACGTGACTGATTCTACCTCAGCTGAGCCAATAGCTTCTTTTAAATCGATGAAAGCACAGAAAACAGTGTCTCTCACTCTCGCAATACTTTAACACATCTAGGAAGTCACTGACCTTTATAGATAGCAAGGAGGTTACCACCTTGGAACTCGGGTTTCTTCAGTATTAAATCTTTGTGGTATTTGTTAGCACTTAGGGTTTCAGATGAAAATGTCCCAGTACTCAAGATTTGTGGTACTGCTTATGCTTCGCTATTCGACAAGTAAAAACTATTAGGCAGTAAAGTACAGTGAAAGAGAACAGCTTATATTCCACTGAAAAATATCCGTGTTCATAGATTTTGTAAAACAATTCTTTACACCGTGAATTACACAAAGTTGGTAGAGAGAGGACTCGTTTGCTTCTGTGAGAACACCGTTTAAAATTTGCCAGTTTTTTGGCCATTTTCTTTTTGTAAGATCAAGCGTCAAGAAAGAACAATGTAGTAAAAAAAATGAAGAGGAAGCCCTTTTCTCAGTGTTCTGTCAAGCCTATCTAGGGTGACACGAGTGAGATGTTTGTAGGAGACGTACAATGAGGAGGTTGAGCGATAGTTTCCGGCATCGTGGGGGTCATTCTTCTTAAACAATAGCACGGTCTCGCTACTCTTCCACTTAGCAGGAGGATATCAAATGTTATCTAGTCTCTTACTTTAGTGGAACGGTTTATCTCAAGACTTCCTTCTTCCATTAGTTCATTGACTCGTGTTGCGCATTGGTCGGACGCAATCTGTAACACAGACATGCTTGGGATCGATCACGGCGCCTCTGGCCCACCAAGCCTTCCATCGCTCCGGGGTCGGTAAGTTGGTAGCAGAGTTGTCTGGGAGGATAGCAGCACCGGCTCGATACATCGGTAGGCCACTGTGAGTCGTCATGAACGTTAGATGTGCATTGGTACTGTTATATAGCCGTAAAGTTTACATTTGTGCCTAATTAGATGCTATCGCTACCGTTCTGCAAACTCAAGCACTATTCCGGCTTTTGTGACCCTATCACTAATCCCATTATTTAAAATGGTTTTCTTCATGCTCTGTGATTTATCCCAGTTAATCCTACTACTTTACTTCTGGTACTGCTGGCTAAAGCGAGCGGCAAACCTAGTCGCCTATCTTGAAGGTGTTCTGTTAGGATCCTTATGGTTGGATATTCTCCCATGATTTGGGTATCCTCGGGCGCACTATGCCATGCTCTTATAGTTTGTTCTGGATGTGTTTCTACATAGTCACCAAATCACAGTATTTCTCCAAGCGTCAAAGTAATTTGAGGAATCCCCACTGTTTCCATATACTGTGTGTAATCTACTACAAATGGTTTAGAATGGTTTTATAGTGGATGGAGACCAAAGGCACAGATTCGGTTTTCTGCGTCAGTCGTACATTTCACATTGAAATGTATTACATTGCAGCGCTCTTGCCATAGTGGATGACTAGATATTGTCTGAGTTTAAAGTCCTACTCATTGTAAGTGACATTTTTCAGTACATGAAGAATACCTTGAAGGCTGTGGTGTTACTTCGCACGAAGTATATTTAAGTTGTTGTCTCTTGTGTTTTGTCTAGCTCGTCCTGGAAAGGAAAATCATTGGGAAGGTAGTTTTGTGACAAAATTTGCGCGAATACACGTTTTCATTTAGTATCTGCGTTGCTTATTAGGGTGGCTCTAGTTGCAAAGTACTTTATCCTGCTTTCAGGTGTAAATACTGTAGTGCTCGGGATTTATGGTGCTACTCATGCTTTACTCTTCGGCATCTTGAAACGATGAGGGGACAAGGTACTTGGAGAAGGTGTTGTTTAGATTGTACTTAAAAGTACCCGCACGCTCATACATTTTATATAACAGTGCTTTAGTAGTGTAGAGAAAAGCGCTGTCGAGTGAGTATGGCTTATTCATGCACTGTTCACCGAAGAAGATTCTCCTTCGGTACGACAATGAAGACGCCACATGGAGACCACAAACAACTGTGGACCACCGACACGGATCATCGGCTCTGATCAAGACGAAGAAGTCGAAACGTTAGCCGAAGTAAACCTATTTTTCAGCCTCGTGAAAGCTCAACAATATAAATATATAGTGATTTTAGAACAAAAAAATATAAACCGGTGATAATGGATGTATGCTACAGGCCCTTTCCAACTGAAAGGTCTTGGAACTTCGACACTGCAAGGAATATTGCTGGCATTTCTGACGAAAATGGTGTGTTACTAAGTCACTTGGAAACTCGTGCAGACTTAATTGTACTCACGATTCTTCAGCATATTTTCCACTTATTTAGTATTTTTGTGGTTCCTGGAAATTCCTCTCGCCAAGTCCTCAAGTTGTCATACGTTACGCTACAACACCTCTGCTGTTGGTGTTTTTGCCAAAAAAAAAATGGAATCATTAAGAATGTTACCACACATTGACAAAGCCCAGGTGAGTTCTCAAATGTAGGAAATAAAATTGAGCTTGCGTATCGGATTAGCAGTGCTGACCCAGTTCAGCTTTTTTATCCTTAGCTTAAACAAATACTCAAACATAACAA
>MQTX01000403.1:69627-83790 GCA_009735665.1 Angiostrongylus cantonensis
TAAGGGGAGTAGTAACAAAAAAAAACCTACTGCTATCTCGATGAGCAAACACGAGCTTTGGCCGATTTCTCCTTGCTCAGTTCCGTTTTGTATGAGTGTTCCACTTGCACACTTCATAGCATTCATATGACACACGCAGTGGGCGACTTATTGAAACCACTTCTGTGGAAGGAGAAATCAATCGGTATAGTTTTGGAAGAACTGACACAGATGATCTGGTTCTTTAAGTTTCAAACATCTTATCGTGTTTTCTGATTAAATGGCCCCACTCCAAACAGTGCTTTTTTTAATGAAAAAGATTGGTGATGTAATATATACTTTGAAAATGCGACTACATGTAGATAACTCAAGATGTTCGCCAACAGCGTTGAGCTATGATGAGATCTATTGAACCATGTACAGTACAAGTAGAAAGACATCCCACGTAGGAAGCTTGAAGTACAAGATCACAAATAATGCTTATTTAATAACAATGGAATACATGACAGGAATACCTACTGAATTAATGCTTCGAAACCGACTTTCCTTGAACCTCGGTGTGCTTAATCAATGCGTATTCTTTCTTTGATGAGCTTACACGAGGTTGATAATATGTTTATTATCAGCTAACGTTTCGACGTCTTCGTCTTCATCAGAGCCGATGATCCGAGTCGATGGTCCACGCTTTTCTTTCGTCTCGATGTGGCGGCTTCGCCTTCGTGTCGAGTCAGGTCTTCTTCAGCTGTCCGTCTCCTCGAATGAGGCACACTCATTCAGTGGTGCCCTTTTATACACGATGCTTATGGTGGATATAATGATAATGTCCGTTGATAACTACTGAATTAGTTGGAAGAGTTCATATGGTAATGGAGCTTTAACTGCTTTTAGAGGATATATTTAAAGTTATGCGTTGTTCTTACTTGGACGTGAGAACCGTGGATTGTGGAGACTTATATCCTCTACATGATAGGAATTTATAAAACCTATGTTAGATACATACATACCAATAATAAAACCTTAAATACACAGAGTTATGAAAGAATTCGAACATGGTTTCAGAAATCTTTAGCAGAGATAAAGTGCAGGTGAAAAGTACATCGCATGACTAGCCAGTCTGACAAGAGCAGATGACAGCTCACGGTTGGTTCTACGACCTGTGCTAGTGGAAGTTCACGATGATACTCATACGAGGAATCTCTGGCCACTTGCGAAGCTATCTTGGGCGCTCTCAGTTATCTATTAAGAGGCTAACCAGCTCATAGTGTAACCCCGTACTTGCTCTGAGAGTGAATTGGACATAGATGCCCTCTGTCTTTCTGTAGCGGAGTGACTTGCACTTCTACTAACACGTAATCATTTCCAGCCAAACGTGCATGGAGATGCAAGCCTTGCGTTTTGTTAAACCATAAGTATAATCAACCCTAAAACAGACTGGCCATTGCGAGTCCTTTTTGCCAAAATAGGTAAAGAAAGAAGGCCTCATAAAGGATGCGCGAAGCTCTGGTGTCCTTTGGAATCCAGAATTCGTTGGACAGCCCAGAGGCATGACGGTTACAAACGGATACTTCGTTGGCACCCGTTCGAGGCCCACAAAATGAGAGGATTATAGGTGATTGTAACAGAGCATAGAATTCGAAAACGATGAGTCTTATAAAATCCGGATGAAGCATATGCACATCCATTTTGATAGGTAGTGTTCAAGGGATCTAACATCTTACATAATTATACATAATTCGAACAAGAGAACTAATAGAGATCGGATGGACCTAGTTGTGTAAATCTAACTAAGAAATTCAATACGATTAGGTTCAGTAGACCCTTAATACTGCAAGAACCTTCCAGCTCCACCACATTCATACACTCCATAGAAACTGAAACCGATAACATCACAACGCCTTATCCAAGTATATTTTTACGCTTTTAAAGAAAGTCTACCTACATGTCGTGGTTAGCATTAAATTCTCACATTTCGGTAGTGTTATAACTTTCATTTTCCTTCTTTACCATTTTTTCGATATACCGGTTGACGTAAAGAAATGATAGCGGAGCAGGTTGAGGAGCCAGCTAAAGCAAATGAACAGATATTGGCAGCACAACATCATTAGCGAGACGAAAGATGACAACGCTCTGGGAAAAATAAAGTGCAATTAGGCTCGAAGTGGTTACTCTGTTAAAAGGATAAAGGATAAAGCTCACAGCGTTGATCAATCCCTGAGGGATGCGCCGTGCACTCGACTTCATTAAGCATCGTTGGAGGTGATTGAATGCATATCTGGCCATTACAATAACTCGCGATGGCCAGCCGATGTATCGAGCCAGTGCTGCTATCCTCCCAGGCAAGTTTGGTACCAATTTACCGACTCCGGAGGGATGGAAGGCTTGGTGGGCCATGGGCACATTCCACGTGCGTGTCGCAGTGGCGCCTCCAACCACTGCGCGACACCGCGCCGTGGTTACTTCGTTAAGGAATATCAAATTTGTAAGAAAAAAGATTAATTGGCGACAAAATAAGCACCTAATACTAATGCGCACAATGCCAACATGGGCATTAGTAAAACCATATTTTAGAGGGCACTGACCTGGTCTAGTCGCAAAGTGGTACTTTGTTTTGCACTGTCAAAAGGCATAACCACCCATTACTCTCAGAGATAATTATCCTTAAAAATAACATTTGTTCTAACTTCTTATTCACTGCCTAATCCCTTTTCATGCGGCGTGTTACGTGAAATAAAGCCACAATAATGGCCGCGCTTTGCAGGTGGCTATGGGTGCCCTGCAATACAAACAGACGTTGTTCCGATGCTCAGGGCTCACCATCATCATCCATCCACCGGGATTCGGTAGACCTACATCAGACTTTTCTGGGAGGATAGCAACGCCGATGTGGTACAGCGGTAGACCACCTCAAGCCATTGTAATGACCAAAAAAGCATTCAATCACATCTATCGAAGCTCAGTAGAATCGAATGCATGGTGTCTTCAAGGATCTGTCAACGCCGTGAGCCATATCTTCCTATCCTTTTACAACCAAAAAGAAATAATAATGCTGAGATGAGCAAAAAACTGGTCGTTAACAGGAAAAGCAAAGGGGTCGATTCCCGCGGTGGATAACATGTGAGTCCCCGAAAAGCGTAAACGCAGATGGTTCGTAGTGGGCTTGAGGTCCTGTGTTCTACTCGTTCTCAGCATCATTTTGGTTGTTGTTTTCGCCACAATTTGTATGAAATGACATGTTCAAGCAAGAACAAAACATCACACTGAAGTAGAAAAATATCCCACCTGTAGTGAATAACACGCTGACTTTTGAAGTTAATGGAGTATGGTGTTGCCTAGCCGAAACAATTCCTTTTCATTGTAAGTACTCTAAATTAACATACTCTCATTCATAGCGGTTACACCTAAGGATTGATTAGCACAGTGGTATTTTGTTTTGCCTCAAACACGAGTTCAGGGTGGTTTTTAAAAAGTGGGATCTTGCTAGGCACTTGTGAAAGCTCCCACTATAGAATAAATCATCTATGTATCTTGTTACTAAACCTGCATATGACACATGTTCAGCACAATATCCACACCATTGTTAAATCCAGTCCGACGCCAGCATTTCTAAAGAATGAGCGAATTGTAGGAACATAGTAAATTATTGACCATTCAAAAGGAAAAGAACAAAAAGAAAAGGCAAAAAGAGAGAACGTGGGTGTATGTGTGTATGTTTGTGTGTGTACATGTGTATGTGTAAACATATGTGCGTATAAGGCGCGTGTGGCGCAGTGGGTGGAGGCGCCACTGCGACACGCACGTGGAATCGATCCCTGCGCCCACGGCCCACCAAGCCTTCCATCCCTCCGAGGTCGGCAAATTGGTACCAGGTCTCGCTGCACCTTCGGCAACAAGCAAAATCTTCGAATAACTGCGTGAAGCAAGTTGGTTCTATTCATAGGCAAAGTAAATAATGAACAGCGCTGGTCATTCATCGACAGACTACAACTATTATCATGCGTTGGGACTGTGATTCTTAAGGCGAAGTAGTCGCATACATGTATTTCTGGGTAATACTCAGAAGATGAGAATAAAAGCTTCCAGTTGTTACTAGTGAGGTGTCAGTAGACAACTCAACGTAGACAAACGTGTTGCCCGCATTCGTGAAAGATCTCCGCGTGAGCCATTCTGGCATGATGGAGGTTTTCAATAGTATCCATCGACACTGTTCGTAAGCAATATTACAGGCTAATTTTTAAATTCTTCTTCTGTTTTTTTTTGCAAAATTTCGGTTTTTGGGAGAATTAAATGGAAGTTCTGGTTACTGCCGTAAATTCACAGCTCATATTTAACTTTTTATCTGCTGGTGCATGAGGGATTTTATGATGAAACCTTTTTTGCATCGAAATTCCACAATAGCTATTAGGAGTCTTGGTTAGTTTTCACCACAATTCTTCGCCAACCCTTGTGGGTTAGCAAAACAGCTGTCAAATTACGACCAAACTTCTTGGATTGCACCAAATTTTAGTACTCATTTACTATTATACGGCCATTCGGGTGGAAAGTACCCTTTCTGCTTGCTTAAGACTTCTATAATGATACCACTGATTTATACAATTGAGGGCATACCAATGCATGAAAAGGTGACAAACAAGTACGGTAGAAGTGAATTCACTGATGTAGTACTATGTTTTGACAAGTTTAATGTTGAATCGTTACCCAGGTTACTCTTTCATGTAAATCAAATGGTTTCAATAGGTTGAGCAAGATCGTATTAAATAAATACCATTGGCAAAAGTGGAAAGCTAGCCTAAATCCAAACCGGGTCTTCTCTCTGTTAATGTGAGCACTTCGTGGTTCAGTATCGTCTCTTCAACTGCCCATGTGTATTGCAGTGCGTGTCCGACCACTGCGACGATCAATCGAGCAATTCCTGATACCATCTATCAAACACGACTGAAAGGCGAAACGAAGGACCCGCGTGGTGTTGCGCGGTGAACACGTTATCCCATGCAAAGCGTAGCAATGGGTTCTATCTCCACCCCAGACACCTGCTGTCCGCAGTTTTGCAGACATCTCAGCGCCATTATTGGAAAACCGACTTAATTTCATCACTGTAATATGCCGTATCTACAGTACAGTGGCTTGAGTTAATAACATTATAAATGGGATAACGATTCAACACTAAACTTGTCAAAACATAGTACTACATCAGTGAATTCACTTCTACCGTACTTGTTTGTCACTTTTTCATGCATTGATGTGCCCTCAATCGTATAAATCAGTGGTATCATTATAGAAGTCTTATACAAGCAGAAAGGGTACTTTCCACCCGAATGGCCATGCAATAGTAAATGAACACTACAATATTCGGATTTAGTTCGCTAGAATATCGAAATAGGCATATTCTTTGTTTTGTTCTCAAGACAAGTAAGCCACTAGAAAACTCATAATTAACTCATTTCTACTTGGCAAGAGTGGTCATAATCCCGCTGAGCAAATCCGGAAACTAAGACTTCAGCCTGAGCGTGGCTGCCCCTCTGAGAGTGTACTTCGCACAACCACAATTGGAAACGTGCAATTATAGAAACCACAGTCAATAGAGAATTGTTGAAGCGGTGAGTAGATCAAGAGAAGAGTGCTTAAGACCGCGAGGTTTGCTACATGGTGTGGCGGAGGAAGATGTGCCGCAGCACCGCCTCCAACAACCGCGCCACACGCGCCCGTGCTGCAGAGGAGCGCTGAAGAATTGAAACGTGCGAGAAGACGCCTAACTGTCGTGTGTTATTGTCATGCTGATTTTCTGACAATAGAAGGTGAATTTTCTGATCGCGAGAAGACTATAGGTGGTATGAATATAATGATGTTGTAGAGGGGACATTTCTCCGTCGCTCTGAATGCATGGATGATACTATTAATTACATGAATGCGTAGTTTTCTTGTTCAGCAATCGCGAGGTTGTTATACAGCAAACATTTACTTCCATAGAAAAACACACAATACAATACAACACAACAGCAGCTGACGTTTCGGCAGTATCGCCTTCTTCAGAGCCTAAAAGGGTATACTGATATACAATTCATTAGGCCAAACACTTCAATAGCACTTACAGTAAGACGAAAAACTTCATGGCAATTACATGATCAACAGCTTCTCGAAGAAGCTGTGTAGATGGGCCAACCGATAGAATAACATGGTTTTTAGGCCAAATACTTACCCAACTGCTTAGTCATATTCCAGCTCACCTCACGAACACCCAAATGTTCCTAGAGCGTCTACGTAACGCGTCTCCTAACAACGCGTACGTGATGGAGTCTTTCGATGTTTCCGCGCTCTACACCAACGTATCGAACGACTCCGCAATGCAAGCCATCCACGAACTTCTTGTTGAACATGAAGGTGGAATACACATGCATGGCTTGTCTATTCAGCAGCTTATGGCTCTCTTAAAAGAGTGCCTAAACTGCACGATCTTCAGATGGTCTGGGAAATATTACGCACAAAGGAGAGGGATGGCAATGGGGCAGCGGTTGTCACCAACTCTCGCCATTGCCTTCATGTCTAGAATAGAAGCCCCGATTATCGAGCTCCGGCCACTACTCTGCTGCAGATGTATAGATAATTGTTTTGTCATCTTCTCTACTCAGGAGGAAATGGACAAATGCTTTGAATTATTGAATGAGCAGTCTGATTTATTAGATTCACCCAGGAGAAACCGAAAGAGACCTGGCTTCCATTTCTTAACGTTCAAATCAACTTGTCAAATAGCGGTTACATCACAAAGTGGTACCGAAAACCAAGTAACAAAAACATCCTGGTTTATTTCCTTTCTTCCCATCCATCACACACAAAGAGGGCGCTTGTGAGAAATATGTTTCGAACAGCTACCTCTGTGTGCACAACCAGGGAACTAAAGGAAGAATCACGCGACTTTGCTCGGCAAATAGCCATCTCCAAAGGCTACGAAGTAGTTACCGCAGGAGCTAAGTTCAGAAGGAGAGCGACACGCCGAAACGAAACACTTGGCCAAAAGAAGGTCCCGCTTATGCTGCCCTTTATTAGCGATGAAGTAAGCATAGCTATAAAACGATGCCTAAAAAGGGCAGATTTAGAGGAATCGGTGGAAATAACTGAAACACCACCGAATACTCTTCATCGTCAATTAATTCGTAACCGCTTGTATGACCGTCTATGTGAAACAGCAAACTGCGTAATTTGCCCATCCGGCAGGGACGGTGATTGCATGAGTTCAGGTACGATATAGTCTACCTCTTACTATATCTATAGAGAAAGTGGTGCGACAAGGCGACACGATATTGCCAATGCTGTTCAGTGCCACGGTACAATGGATAATAAAGTCGCTCGATTAGGGCGAGAAAATCATGTGTCTT
This sequence comes from Angiostrongylus cantonensis, assembly GCA_009735665.1. Taxonomy (NCBI): domain Eukaryota; kingdom Metazoa; phylum Nematoda; class Chromadorea; order Rhabditida; family Metastrongylidae; genus Angiostrongylus; species Angiostrongylus cantonensis. The sequence continues at coordinate 76,974 of MQTX01000403.1, forward strand.
GACGGAAAATTGCAATCAAATCTTCGTTTCGCCAACGACATCGTCATCTTCTGAAGAAGAATAAACAAATAAAATGCGATAATAAATAATCTTAACGGTCGGGGAAAAAAGATAGGGCAACGCCTAAATTAGAAGAAGACACGATTCACGATGAACCCATCTTGGGAGGCGAACAAATCGCACTGAATAATAATTCAGTCACGGCGACTGTCTCATGCCTATACTGCACTTCGACAAAAAGTGTCAAATGTTTATGTGGCAAAGAAATGCCAACGGCAAAATTAGGATTAGGAAAAAATGGTATTCCTGACAAAATTTAGTGAACATAGATAGCGTTTGGATGTTGTGCCTGCCTCAAAATCTCTGTCAAACTCCTTCTTGCTTAACTGGTTGTGCCTCATCCACAGTCTTGGATATGTGCGACAGTACAATCTTTATGAAGAGCCTTGTTCCATCTCGCAACTCTGACCCAACAAGTTTGCAACCCTTTGGGGTCAGCAAATTGGTAGCAGACTGCTTCTGACGTTAAAAAAAGTACACCGACATTATTGCATCATTAGGTTCTTGGAACTCGTTGTACTGGCAAAACATGCACTTGGTAGCTCTATGTTGCTCATCTTGCTCTCAACAAAGTTAGTGAATTATTATGCTGTACCCGATCTTCCTGTGTTTGTAAGTAAATGAATATAGAATTTCTCTAGATTGGACTACCCTGCCGTATACCCATGACCAATGCCCAGTATGCAGCTAAGCTTTCTATGCGAACTGAACCTCATTATTCGTATTTACTAAGGCCTGGAATAAATGTTTGAAAATCTCCTAAACCGCACAAGCGTGAAGAAGTGCAGAGCATCCGAAATCTGAAAAAATATCCACCTGTAGTGGAAAAAACTTTAGCACAAATACAAGAATTCGGCACTGCTTCTCATAGCGGAGCAAAGCCGCTCTGATGCTGACATCCACGTGGTGTTATTTGCGAAAGTCCTCACTGCGTAGCGGTCCTCTTCTAGGTGCTACTTTCCGTACTTTTTTGCTCGTCGTCAAGGATTCATCTTCTTCTTCTTCTTATGAAGTTTTCATTCTGTGTGAATTTTTCAGATCTGAGTCCACATTTACTGATTCCAAAGGGCATTGCGTGTCAAAGGACGCCTGTAAAGGCTGTTTCGTATTTTACTTAGTTCAGCACGAAAACCATCCCCTGATAGAGTGCACCCGTGGATCAGCAGGACTTAGTGAAAGTGTCGGTGAAGATGGCGCTAAGCTTTCAAACTTTACTCCATCTATTTTTAACAAATTTCCCACCATTTCTATTTAAGCTGATTCTACTCGCTCGCCATTCTGCTTTTCCGAGCACTAGAGTTGGTTATTTGCAGATAATATAAATACCGATTGTCCCGTAATAATATCGAAGAAAGATAGTATATTCCATTCTGTTGTCTTTTAGAAGAACAGCAGAATGTGGCATCTGACGGAACGTCATAGCATCTGGGTCACCCAACATAGTCACTAGTACGTCATGGAGCCGCCCAAGTGTACGAGGAGTTACCGCAATCGGCAGAAAAATCAGTTTGTCGCGTGTAAAGCAGAGCTTAGGGAGCTGAATGAGGAAAATAGGTCCCTTCATTTGTAGAATGAACGTCTCATTGAGGTATTTGCTCAAATAGATGAGCACGTTAATAATGCACGAAGAATAATCGAGAGAAATTTATATACCTATTATATTCTTTGCAAACTCCACATTTTAACGATCTTTCCGTTAGAGAAGACTCTACTAACGATGCTTCCGATATAAGTAGTTCACACTAACAGAAGGATTGTCTAGTGGCAACATTTTTCTCGTGTTGTATTCTCATCACATTTTGTTGAGGCTAACGTTGCTTATTATGTGCGGTTATTTCGGAAAGCTTTCTCCGATTCTCTTATGTTTGATTTCTCATTGCTTTATTCGAAAATTGTGTTCACACTGCAGTTCCTCTCAGTCTGGGATGCGATGCCTTGCAATACAGGCTTTCGAACAAGAGGTTTAATTACAATTCTTTGGTACCATGTTGGTGCTTTTTTTTTGCGAGTGACTAGAATTTTTGCCAAACGCACGTACTGTTGACATTAAACGACAATTTTGTTTAGTTGGAGGCTTTTCGATTAATTAACCCATTGCAGTTAGAATGTCTCCTTGGTGACTGTGTTATTGTACCCTGACGTGGAACGTTGATCTCTTAAGGAGGTTCTGACAGAGCAGAGAGATTCCAGACTATGGTGGCATTAAGGACATTTTTTTCCAAGCGAATGAAACTCGTTTGCATTAATGATTGTTACGATGAACACTTTACGAGATTTTGGGCATTTCTGCTATGCAGTTAGTCGGTGCTTCAGTGCCCTTGAGTGGTTCATCAGTGCGACACCAATCTGAATTTATACTTGCCAGCATGCATGGCAATCCTCTTGCCGTCTGTGTAGTTTCTTTTCGCCTTATGGCTGCGTTAATTTTTATTTAGCAATACCGTTGAAAAGAACGTTTGGTTCATATTATGTCGCTGAAAATAATGACTTGTGAGAGGTGCTCTTTCCCGTTCTGTTTGCTGATGACGTTTTTCTCTATATATTTATCAATATCTATTTTTTGTTATGTGTCTTTGCCGATTAGGTACGAGAGCTCTCTTGTAGGTGTAATGGTGCTATGCCGTTGTGAACTGAATAGTTGTGCGAATATCTATATGTCTACCAGATGTAGTTGTGGGTAACGCAAGAGAAAGGCACAGCCGCATAACTCGATGTTTTTTGTGTGGAGCATAAAGGTGCTCTTTGTACTGTGTTAAGAATGCAGTTTAGTAAGAAATTACGCCAAATGTTGTGCATATGTATAATTTCAAATAAAGGGTGGATCTACTAGGCATTGCGAAAAGATTGTGCTACTTTATACCTCACAATGTTCCTTTTAGTGCAGTGATATTTCGTTCTTTGGTGCAATGGAAGGCAGAAATTCTGTTACTAAATGGATCTTCTGGTATCTGACGCCTCGTTATTCCATCTTATAAGCCTTAAGATTCGTGATCTTTAAAAAGTTTGTTATATCGTGGACAAGAATACAGGACAAGTCAACCATCAAAGAAAGCCAAAAGAGTACAACGGGAATAGTGGGTGTGAGAGGGTGTTTATAAGGGAAAATTAGACTCTCGTATTGTTAGGACTCATTGCGAATTCGAAAAAATCTAGCTCCATAATGACGGCAGGGTATTGTTTGTGAAACAACGGCAATGATGCTGAGATATTTGCAAAACTCCGAAATGCAGAAGTTTGCGGTGGGGAACGAGCGCGTTATTGTCCTTATGCGATGCCTTGCAATACATGCTTTCGAACAAGAGGTTTAATTACAATTCTTTGGTACCATGTTGGTGCTTTTTTTCTGCGAGTGACTAGAATTTTTGCCAAACGCACGTACTGTTGACATTAAACGACAATTTTGTTTAGTTGGAGGCTTTTCGATTAATTAACCCATTGCAGTTAGAATGTCTCCTTGGTGACTGTGTTATTGTACCCTGACGTGGAACGTTGATCTCTTAAGGAGGTTCTGACAGAGCAGAGAGATTCCAGACTATGGTGGCATTAAGGACATTTTTTTCCAAGCGAATGAAACTCGTTTGCATTATGGATATTTTCTTCATGGCGAATGAAACTCATCTGCATTAATGGTTGTAACGATGAACACTTTACGAGATTTTGGGAATTTTTGCTATGCAGTTAGTCGGTGCTTCAGTGCCCTTGAGTGGTTCATCAGTGCGACGACGATTTGAATTTATACTTACCGGCATGCACGGCAATCCTCTTGCCGTCTGTGTAGTTTCTTTTCGCCTCATACCTGCGTTAATTTGTTATTTAGAAATACCATCTAAAAGAACGTGTGGTTCACATTATGTCGCTGAAAATAATAACTTATGAGAGGTGCTCTTTCCCGTTCTGTTTGCTGATGACGTTTTTGTCTATATATTTATCAATATCTATTTTTTGTTATGTGTCTCTGCCGATTAGGTACGAGAGCTTTCTAGTAGGTGTAATGCTGCTATGCGGATGTGAACTGAATAGTTGTGCGAATATCTATGTGTCTAGCAGATGTAGTTGTGGGTAACGCAAGAGAAAGGCACAGCCGCATAACTTGATGTATTTTGTGTGGTGCATAAAGGTGCTCTTTGTACTGTGTTAAGAATGCAGTTTAGTAAGAAATTACGCCAAATGTTGTGCATATGTATAATTTCAAATAAAGGGTGGATCTACTAGGCATTGTGAAAAGAGTGTGCTACTTTATACCTTACAATGTTCCTTTTAGTGCAGTGATATTTCGTTCTTTGGTGCAATGGAAGGCAGAAATTCTGTTACTAAATGGATCCTCTGGTATCTGACGCCTCGTTATTCCATCTTATAAGCCTTAACTTTCGTGATCTTCAAAAAGTTTGTTATATCGTGGACAAGAATACAGGCTAAGTCAAATATTAAAGAAAGCCAAAAGAGTACAACAGGAATATTGGGTGTGAGAGGGTGTTTGTATACGAAAAATAGACTCTCGTGTTGTTAGGATTCATTGTGAATTCGAAATGGTTTAGCTCCACAATGTTTACTTTTTATTTCCTGCCTTTTACTAGTTTTCACGGCAGGGTATTATTTGTGAAAAAACCACAATGATGCTGAGATATTTGCAAAACTCCGAAATGCAGAAGTTTGCGGTGGGGAACGAGCGCGTTATTGTCCTTCACGGGGATTAACGCGCTCATCACTACACCATGCGAATCTTTCGTTTCTTCTGTCTCTCAGCAACATCTCAGTGATCAGTTTCGATTTATGTTACATACACTCTGAAAACATGAAGAAGGTAAAGTATCAAGTTAAGGATGGCGATTCAAATTAGCACTCATAACCATGTTTTCATGCTAGGCACAGTGATGAATTGAACAGGAAAAAGAACGTCATTGGAATGGAGAAAGAGGCCCATAAGAGAACAAACGAAACTTTTATGTTCTGCGAACTTGCAGATATCTTTTATATTTCTTCCGACTATAAAAATATTTTCATGCTTCAAATGGCTGTACAATTGAAGACGGTTGGACGACCAGAAGATTTCACGATTTCTGAACACTAACCATAACCCCAGGACGCGCGTGGCGCTTTGGTCGGCGGCCCCTGAAACACACGTGGAATCGAACCCACGGCCCATCAAGTCTTCCATCCCTCCGGGGTCGAAAAATTAGTAGCAGACTTTTCTGAGAGGGTAGCAGCAATCGCCCGATACATCGATACGCCGCCGCCATAGAGATTGATCAACGCTGAGAGGTATTTCCTTATCTTTCTAACGTTGAAGCTATAGTCACTACTTGGATACTTGGACGGTCCGTCTTCACGAGTTGTGCGGACCCCAGCATATATGCCATTCGTTCCTTTCTCTCGCAATCGTAGAACATGGAGATTGACTTGTTTGAGCATGGTATCGCTTGCGAGTCTAATACCGTGATCTGTAAAACAACTGCAGCTGCGAGTACAGCTGATTAACTTCCTTTACGCACACGTCCGCCCAACGTGAATGTGGTCGCCCAAGGGGACGTTTGCATTCTCTTGGAGTCCACTCTACTGTTCTTTTTGTCCATCTGTCGTCTGTTCTTCTCATTATGTGACCAGCCCATCTATGTTTCGCTCTCGATGTATATTCTCCTGGATCTCGAAGATGTGACAGATTTCGAAGGTCAGAACTTCGCATTCCGGCTAGATATTGAGAGTGCCGGTTATGTCTTAGAAGACATCGCTCAAGGGCTCTGCGAGAAGTGCGAAGAATTCTTGACGTTGTTGAAGTATCAATCCACGTCTCTGCACCTTAACAGAGCGCTGGGAGGACCGTACAATCGAAGAGATTAGCGCGGACTTTCGGGTTTTTCAGTAGGTCGGTTGCTTCTTTGAGAGGCCCGAATTCGGCCCAAGGTGCTCTCCTTCTTCTATCTAGCTCTTCCTTCATGCTGTTTTCCGAGTTCATTGATTGCCCAAGGTATACGTACGAGGTGGTCTCTGCAATGAGGAAACCGTTCAATTCAATTTTTTCGCCTTCGCACCATGGGTTTTTCACAAGCTGGGTTTTCTTTCGATTTGTGCAAAGTTCGATCATTATCCTTGCTTCGTTGAGCTCGTTGATCATCATCTCTGCTTCGCTAGTGCTTCTTGAGAGCATGACAATGCCGTCGGCAAAGCGAAGGTTTGGTTGGAATTTTTCATCAATACGTATGCCTTTCTCAACCCAGTCGAGTGACTTCATAATCCACTGCAGTGAACAGCTTTGGCGATATTGTGTCGCCCTGTCGAACCCCTTTTCCTATGAATCTGGTAAGAGGTTGATGGAAAAGCTGTATTTTCGTAGTACAGTTCCGATAACAGTCGGACAGAGTTCTTATGTAGGACGGGTCCACTCCTTGGTCGACGAGTGCTGATAGGATTGCATTCGTTTCGACACTGTCAAACGCTTTTCATAGTCGACAAAGGTTAGGAATAGAGGCAAGTGGTATTCCCGATAAACTTCAGTGACCCTGGACACGGTTCCGATGTGGTCCATACAGCAAAATCTTTTTCGAAATCTTGCTTGTTCGACTGGTTGCGCCTCATCCAATGTCCTTGATATGCGCGAAAGCATAATCTTCGTGAAAAGCTTGTAGAGTACACTTAACAAGCATATGGGACGATAGTTACGAAGATCCTTTCGGTCTCCTTTCTTAGGCATGATGACCGTGCGCGACGTCCTTCACTGGTCTGGGATTTTTTTCTTTTGAAGGTATGCTGTCATATGGTCTGC
>MQTX01000404.1:0-100111 GCA_009735665.1 Angiostrongylus cantonensis
AAAAAAAAAGCGACAGAACACTGGGCGAAGGAAAGCCATGTGAGCGAGCAGAGTTTAGAAAAGGATTTAGTACTATGAACCATATCTACACGATATTAAAACTCCTCGAAGGGTAGCGGGAGTAAAAAAAGACCGCTCTGTCTCACTTTCATCGATTTTATAAAGGCCTTTGACGCAACGGAGATAGTAGCAGCTATGGAAACACTTGATAGTCAAGTAGTGGCTACTCAGTACATAAAGATTCTTCGTGAGCTGTTCAAAAATTTCACTACCAAGATAACATCATTCTATAACGACATTAACATCGACATCAGAGGAGGGCTTATTAAAGGTGATACCATCTCGCAGAAATTATTTACCCCTGCCCTCGTGAACCTCGTGCGAATACTGGAATGGGATAATATGGGAGTGAAAAACGACGGCTGGCAATTACACCATCTCCGCTTTGCTGATGACATCGTCCTTATAACACCAAATAATAGCCAAACGGTGCTTGCCGACTTCGATAAAGCCTTTGGAAAGATTGGTCTTCGGCTAAATCTCACAAAAACGATGTTCATTAGGAACGGGAAGGTTTCGTATACCCCATTCACGCTCAACGGAATGAAGATCTCTGAATACTCTAGTTATGTCTATCTAGGTTGGGAAATGAATATGATGAACGACTTAGCTCCAGAAATAAGCAGAAGGAAACGAGTGGCTTAGGAAGCTTTCAAGAGCATCGAGGACTTAGTGAAGAGAACAAAGAACACTCGACTCCGTGTCCACCTTTTCGACTCAACGGTTCTTCCTGCCCTAACGTATGCGTCAGAAACCTGGTCGCTGAGCAAACAGAATGGAAAATCATTTCAGCGTTATTGAACGCGAATTCGAAAGGACGATGCTAGGAGTATCCCGTTTCACGCAAGTAAGGGAAGGGATCCGAAGCCCCGGCCTGCGTCAACGGTCAAAAATCAAAGATGCCTTTCTTTACGCCAAACAGTCGAAGATAAGATGGGCCGGACACGTAATGTGTATGAACGATAACCGATGGACAAGAGCCGTTAGTGACTGGATTCCTCAGGATGTCAAACGTACTGCAGGAAGACCACCGACCCGATTGTCAGAGTTTTTCACGAAAAGCCTGGAAGAAAGATATGATGCTCGATGAGTCCCTAAAGCGAGCAGAACCCACTAGGCTACTCTTGCACGCGACAGGGAAAAATGGAAGATTTATAGGCGCCCGCTCGAGTCACTCGAAGAGCAACGGGGCTACATTTGACACGGGTGATATAGGTGACATGTGCACGTATTTCGAAGAAATTTCAGACTTTTTTTTACAATAATAAGAATAACGTTAGCTTGATGAATTTCTGTTGTAAGAAGGTATGAATAGAAACGAAGTCGGTAAACGGAATCGTGCTGCTCTACAGGACTGTGATTGAACATTATGTGATCCTAAGATTGTTTCCCCCAGATTAACCAAATATCGACGGATCCTATGTATGCACACCACTGCTAGTAATTTGTCTTCCTCTAGAAAAAAGCTCTCATATTATGATGGTAGATATCGATCGAGATAGATTGTCCTCTTCAATAAATGGTGCTTATAACGGTATGCGAAATAATGGTTCATGGAGGCAAAAATGGTCAAAGTTTCACTCATAGAATATAATCAGATTAGTTGTTGAATAAATGATTGACATTTATGTTTTGTGAACTTACAAAATCATTTCTCTTCACTATTCGATAACGGAATGCAACATTTTCTTCGACATCCTTTGCAAATGCGACATTTCCCGTTCGTGGTTCACCGAATGTAACCAATCGTAACTGAGAGCAGATACGACATTATTACAAAGGCTGATCAAGATTAATAAAGGTAAGACAATAATGTTAAACATCGTAACTAATTACATAAACATATGCCATAGTGATTTGTAACTCGTCGATGGCTTCACCATCTACGAGCGAGGAGCATTCGATATTAGTGTATGTAACAAATTATACATCTCACGACCGACTTTCTATTATCCCCGGCATTCGTCAAGTAATTCTTCGTATTCATGTTGAGCAAACGCGAGGTTGGGTGCCATTTTATTCTTTATTCACGAGCAAGCGGACGTTTCGGCGGACTTCGCCTTCCTCCGAACCTGGAAAGGTCAAGTTAACATCAATCTATTCGGCCTAACACCGCCACAACCAAACAGAGAAAACGCTAAATCAAGATTTCAATCACATAGAACAGAGCTTTGCACACTCACCGCTTTCTATGAGTCTTACACTGAGTATGTCGTGTGGAGACCAACCAAGCTTGTTCGTGAATAAAGGACAAAACAACACCTCGCGTTTGCTCAACAAGAACATGATAAATTATACAATTACTACTATGAATTCCATGATAGTAGGCATTACTCACAAAGCACCGATTCCAATCCATTAGTTTCCAAAGTTCGCTTTTTATTTTAAACTCACAAGATTTTTGTCCACAACTTGTTTCTTCGCCAAATACACGGAAGCCATCGACGCTAAGGAACCTCCTAAGGAAAAGCCGGTTATCTGTAATGAGTTTAAATCCTGAATTCTTTGATTCCTGTCCTTTGATTTATTTGATTTATTTCACAGCATCATGTGTCAAATTGGCACATATGTACGGACTTTATATTACACGTAGCATGATGGAGACAGCCCTCTCTGATCCGACCTTTTAATGGCCAGACGTGACTGTGCAGTAGAACATTTGTTTTGCACCCAAACAAGTATTTGGACGATTCTTAACGTTAATGTGGACTTCTAAAGGGATGAACTTTCACAGGCTTAGAAATTACCTGAATCACCTGTAGTCCCGTTGATCGTCGAGTGACTCTAGCGGGCGCCCGTAAATCTTCCATTTTTCTCTATCGCACGCAAGAGTAGTACAGGGGGTACTGCAAGCGATAGAGAGTCGTCGTGCATCATATATTTCTTCTAGACTTCTCGTGAAGAAATCTGACCATCGGGTCGGTGGTCTTTCTACAGTACGCTTGACATCCTGAGGAGTCCAGTCACTAACGACTCTTATTTATCGGTAGCCATTAATACGCATTACGTGTCCGGAAAACATTATCTTCGACTATTTGGCGTACAAAACGGCATCTTTGAATTTTGATCGTTGACGCAGGTCGGAGCTTCGGATCCCATCCCTTACTTGTGTGAAACGGGATACTCCTAGCATCGTCCTTTCGGCTATGAATTCGATAACGCTGAGTGGTTTTTCATCTTGGTCAGGCGGTGACCAGGTTTCTGACGCATACGTTACAGCAGGAAGTATCGCTGAGACGAAAAGGTGGGCATGGGGTCGGGTGTTCTTTGTGCACTTCACTACATCCTCGATGCTTTTGAAGGCCCCCCAAGCCGCTCGTTTCCTTCTGCTGAGCTCTGGGGCTAAGCCGTTCATCATATTGATTTCTTAACCTAGATGGACATATGTGGAGCAATCGGAGATATTCGCTCCGTTGAGCGTGAATGGGGTATAAGAAACTAATCCGTTCCTCATGAACATTGTTTTTGTAAGATTTAGTAGAAGAGCAATCTTTCAACAGGCTTTATCAAAGTTGGCGGGAATACGTTCGGCTTGGCTGACGTTTGGCGTTATAAGAACGGTATCATCAGCAAAGCGAAGGTGATGTTTGTGCCGACCATCGATTTTCACTCCCATATTATGCCATATCAATGTTCGCATGACGTTCAGGAGGGTGGGTGTAAATAATTTTTGGCGAGATTGTATCGCTCTGCTTAACTCCTGTTTTGACGTCAGTGTTAAAATCGTTGTAAAATAGTGAAATCTTGGTTGTGAAATTTTTGTACAGCTCACGAAGAATCTTTATGTCCTGAGTAGGAGCTCCTTGACTATGAAGGGCCTCCGTGAATGCTTCCATCACAGTTGGGGCAAAGAACTTCTTTGAATCGATGAAGGTGAGACAGAGCGGTCTTTTGTACTCCCGCGATACTTCAATTAGCCTTGTTGTCGTGTGGATGTGTTCCATCGTACTAAATCCTCTTTGAAGCCTTGCTTGCTCACATGGTGTCCTTCGTCCAGTGTTCTGTCAATCCTGTTTAAGATGACTCTAGCGAAAACTTTGTAGACAACAGACAACAAGCAGTTTGGGCGTTAGTTGCCCATGTCGTGTAGGTCGCCCTTCTTGAATAACAGCACGGTCTTGCTGGTCTTCCACTGAGTTGGGACCTTGCATTCAGACAGGTAACGTGTGATGAGCCGGGCCATTGTGTTTTCGAGGACTGGCGGAGGGTTCTTCAAGTGTTCGCCGGCAAAATGGCATGTCTCATTTCGGAAGGGAGAACCTGTGGTACAACATATCCATCCTACTTTATTTCATATGACGAAAAGCGGACATGGCTGTCGAAGAGATCTGATTAGTATTCGTGAATGATTTTCTCCATTGCCTTTCTGGACGTTGTAACTGTTCCGTCTGGGCGCCGGAGTGCAATCACCTTGGTCTTGTAATTGGCGGAGCTTCAGTGGCCTTTGCGAATGCTTTTCCCAGCCTCTGCAGGTTCGACCATTACTGTTGCTCTTCTCTCTTCAAGTTCTTTTATCGCCTGTCTGCATTGTTTCGCAAGCTCATACGTTAGTTCACGGTTGCCTGCAGCTCGTGCGATTCCACGCTGGCGTATTAGTCGAGAGTTTCTGGAGACAGACATCTCTTGGTGACCTTAGAACTCTCAGCTTTCGTGGCGCTAACGTGAAAATGTTGAATGAGCCGATCGTATTAATCGCCGATGTTGTCGTCAACGGCATCTTCCCAACAGCCGGCTAGTGAGTTGAGTAAGTCTCAGTTTGTGGTGGTTCTGGGATTTCGGTTTTTCAGTTTATTGGCTTTTTCCCCTTTTCGCGAAAAATAAAATCTTTCACGAAGGAGACGGTGGTCTAATCCCGTGTAAAATATGGGACAACAGCGACATCGGTTAGGCAAAGCTTTCTATTTACTGTGACGTGTTCTATTTCGTTATGGTACTCTCCATTGAGAGATTCCCACGTCCAGCTTTAGGGTGAGGCTTCTGGAACTGCAAGTTACCATGGATGGTCTTCGTCGCCATGATAAATTCAGAGAGTCGCTCCCCTGTTTGTTCCATTCTAATCCGTGGGTCCCAATGTGACGTTCCTCAGACGATCTTCTTGGTTCAATCTTGGCATTGAAATCTCCAATGATAACCTTGAAGAATGTATGGTCTTCTCTGTAGAACTTCTCCAATTCCATGTAGAACGCTTCGACTTCTTCTTCGTCATTGTTTGATGTTGGCGTGTAAACTACGAAGATTGTCAAAGCCGCTATTGATCGACATCTCTTCGAACGTAGACTTCCGTTTCGCTTTGCTAGTTGTTCGAATGAATCAATATTATTCATGGACAAACTCGTGTTAAAGAGAACGCCGACGCAGCCAACTCCTCTATTGTCGCATGTTCCGAGGAACAGTTCTTCTCCTGTGTTATAGACGGCGTTGAATGGGTGGCGTTGTCTGGCTTCGGCCAGGCCGATGACGTCGTACCTTATCATTCTTGCTTGCATGAGCAAGTCTTCTATCGAGGATTCGGATGCAAGTGTACGAGCATTGTAGGTACAGATCGTGCTTAGAAACAGCAGAATAAAAAGTAGCGGTAGATTTAACCAAAGGACTTCGTGAAGCCGTTAACGTAGCCTTGCTTATTCTGTCACAGAATGTGATTTATGAATATTTATGTTTTGGCAAATAATAGACGGACTAAAATTCGCAAAAATGATCGAGCAAAGTCTGATTTTTGCACTTTTAAGAAAACAACAAGGGAAGCAACTATCGCTAGACTTGGATATCTCGGAAGAAAAATTGTTTTTCATTGGCATCAACATTCCTCCTTACCAATTAGTTTTCAAATAAGACCGCTTTAAGACCGTACCCATATTCGATATCCTGGATATTTTTTCTGCAACTGAAGAAATTCGTCCTTCATTCCAGTGTCGATGAAGACTCTTCAAACGAAAAATAATCTACTTAACTATTAAAAATTTAGTGATGTAAATGGAGGGTGCATTGTTAATAGAGAAGAGAACTTCGATAATTACAGAAATTATTGACTAGGTGACAAAAAAAATCTCACTTGTAAAATGCATGGTGAAAATAGGAAATCACACCGGCATCCGTGCTTTCAAATTTTTCCCAGGCACCGAACTGGGCACCGAGACCATTTAGGAATTCTGTGGCCAGCTGAAGGTAACACTCGATTTACACTACTGTATTATGGAATTTCAACATCAAACGACTAAAAAAGCGCTAAAATTCCACTGAAACTCCACTTGTTTTTTTGTCGTGGTATCTCTGAACACAATATAGATGGCTTTGGCCTCGTTGGAAACAGCCAACATGCCGACACAAAAGTTACCAGAACTGTCACATTCGATTCGATAGGTTCGAGTTAAACTGAAACGAACTGTTAAAGTGAATGAGAATAAGGTGTTCCTTTTCATGAGAAATCACTACAGAGGTAATTGTATTGTCTCCCGAATTGCTCGCGGTGCTCTACTGCTCCATCCATTCATTGCTCTTATCTTTCCAGACAACTCTGGATGCAATTTGCCCACATCGGGGGAAGGATTCAGCCTTGCCAGTGAGGGACCGAACCAGCGCGGTTCTATTCAGTGCTCTACGCTTACCCCAAATTAGAGCATTAAGCGAAGAAAATTGTAGATAGATCCAAAGTAACCACATGGTTTACTGAGATGACCATTTCGATGAACAGAATGCTAGATCTGGAATCGACACTTCCAGTAGAAATACAGAAAAAATTCGGTTCATTCAATAAAATTCAGCTTTAGAAAGACGAAGACGTAACTTCTAATATTTGACTCTATTAGTCACAAGCTTTGCATATTGTTTTTGAACTCTAAAATACTGACCAAAATGATGCCTTCGAAACATCCTTGACTATTGAAAAAACTACTGTGTAATGTATAAAACACTTAAAAAGATAAAATAAAGGGTAACGGTCTGGCCGTTGATCAATCCCTGTGGGATGCGCCATGCATTCGATTTCATTAAGTATCGTTGAAGGTGATTGGATGCATATATGAGTTTTGCAATGACTCGCGGCGACCTGCCATTGTAGCGACTCGGTGACATTGTCCTCTCAGAAAAGTCTGGTGCTAATTTTCCGATCCGGGAAGGATGGAAGGCATGAGCCTTGGGCGATGGCATCGATCATTGTGTATTACAGGGCGCCTCCGACCACTGCGCCGCACGCCCCCGTATGAAAAAAAAACAGTTTTTATATTGAGCTTCTTAACGGATTAACATACATGATATCCGGCCTAAGATTACGTAAACATTCCGTCACATTATGGTGCTTTAGAGAAAGGACAAAAGCGTAGAGTGAACGTCCAAGTGCATCCGTATATCGTTTTCCTTTAGCGGTAGGGTACTGAAAATTGAATGAGTTCCAAATGTATTGCAATTCTCTACTTGAGAAATTAACTGTAATGGAAAAATAGAAGTAATCCCGAATATTTTTACAGCTAACAGTCTGAAGAGATTTAAGCAAAACTAGGAAAATTTCATGTTTACTTGAAACTACTATTGAAAACAATACAAATCGTCACTAACAAAGGGACACTACACCCAAGAAGAAGAGGAAAGAAAAACGTAGAGAAAAAACAGAGAAAAGGTCAAGCAGAATAATATCGTTAAGGTTTACTTATCATTTAATGACTACTACAACTTTTAAGGCAGAGTAATACGCGAAATACAACTACAAAGATGCTGACATATTTGCAAAACTCCGGGCCGCAGGTGTCTACGGTGGTGAGCGAATGTATTCCGAGGGCTAAAGTTTTCACCACCACATCACGCCAGTGTTTCGTTTCGTCTGTCTCTCAGTTAGCTCTATCGATCACTGCCATCAGCAATGACCCGTCATATGTGCTGCTTTGAGCAGCACATATCTGCATTCAACCCAGCTAAGCTGATCTGTAGTTGACCGTAAAAGTTGTGCTTTAACGTTTGTAACGTTGTGATTTCAACTATAGCTTCAGCTTAACTGGGTTCAATGTCGATATGGGCACCCCTGATCAATCGCATTGACAGGTGTTTGCTAATGGCAGTTAAAGATAGAACAAGCTGAGAGACAGGGAAACGAAGGACCAGCATGGTGTGGCATTGAATGCGTTAGCCCCCGGAAAAAGTAGTAACGGGTTCGTTCTCCACCGCAGACACCTGCGGTCCGGTGTTTTGGAAATGCTCTTAATTTGGAAGTATTTCATTAACAAAAAGTGAAATACTCCCACTCGTAAAGCCCAATGCAATATTCATCTTTTTTAATCTCTCTAATTGTGGCTTGCACTTTTTGAAGCCATGAAATGAATGGCTATAAACACTAACTGTTGCTGGACATCTGAACGGATAACGTTGTACGACAGCTTTTCCAAGAGGACACGCAAGAGGGCCAACACAAAGACTGGCCTCCACACACCACCTAAATGTACAGAAAGTACTTCCCAACAAAATATCTTTTCATCTGTTCTAGAAATTATTGTGAACACCTGAACTAACTTCTTTAGATGTTATGTACTCCAAATACTTGACTTCAATATAATTTGACTATGTGTTCTTCTCTATTTAGTTCATAGAAAGAAAAAATTTCGACAAAGTATGTCTCCTTTTAGTACATTATAGTCATAAAAAGTTCTCTTGGTTCCAGCTTTCGAATACCTGCACAGTGGGCACAAATGGTTGTTATAGGTCACAGATATAGTGTTAAAAATGTGTAACGCAGGAAAACCAATGTACTCAGCAATCCAAGGTAGGAATATTTCTATAAAAATGGAGGCGAAAAGAGAGAAAAAATACAGAAAAAGCAGATCGTTATAAAATCAGTTCTAGAAATATTGAATTGTAGTGAGATTTCCTGCTCTTTTAGTATCATAACCAATTAGACCTGATCTCGCGCCCCATGAGACAGAAGGATAATGACGATGGCCTTTTTCCGGAAAAGAAATCGGCAATAATTGGTTGGAATTTCAATCCAATCGTTGGAAAACTGAGTTACATTTTTAAAAAAAACTACCATTAGTTACTTTACTGCTAATAATCTTCCTAAACCTCATAACGGTTTACCGCCTCATCGTGGCTGGGAGGTTTTCCCGAGTGTCGGACTGTGATGTACAGCGTGAGGATTCTTCATCACAACAGGGTCTCCCAAGCTTAGGAGTACGGCGTTACCATCAGCAAGCTTAGTTAAGAATAAACCATCACTAGGATTCACCACCACCCTGGTATCACGGTCGTATGGTGGCAAACGTCCCTCTGATGCACAAGAGCTGCGACTGGACTGCCTGTGGTGGTGAAGACCTGGGGCAGACTTTGCCCAGGCTGACATCGGAATCCTAGAAAACCACAATGGCTTAGCTGGCAAATTTTCGAAAAAGTGGAGATCACGCTGGGGCTTACACAACCAGTGAGGGTGGGCCATTCAACTATCAAGTATCAAGTAACCTTCGTAACAAAAGGCTGTGAATGTGGAAGTTTCATTTGAAAAGAATTGCTTTAATTTTTAAACAAACACTCAATTTACATAGAATAGATAGAATTAGTTTCGACATTTAGGAAATTGTCTAGAATGGCGTATAATGACGCTCTACAAAGTGAACAACCCACAAAATTTTATTCTGACCATTGTCTTCTAAAGCAATTTTTGTTTCAACAAACCTTTACATAGCAACTATTCCTTAAATAGTTCCTATTCCCTATAATATCACATGTTCCCTATACCAACTATTTACTTATAACTACCTTAAATCTACCCATTCATAATGCATAGGCCTTTGTACCGTTTCGACATCTACTCAACGTAAAAGCCTTTGTACAAACTATTCCATCTTTTTCACATTAACTTTTCATAAGCCCTTGCGTCGCTTTTCAGATAACCTTTCCCTACGAGCTATTCCTTCGCTATCTGATTACGTTCTATGTTGACTAAGCCTCTGGCATACCGTCTTATGATGTACTTCTCCGCATGTACCGTGTCATGCCCTGAATCAGCACTAACTCTAGCTCCCTCTGTAAAACCCCACTCATTGCACACAGAAGATAAGGAGCACCAATAGTCGTAAAAACTAGTTTCTGTCCTCTAATTTACCAGTACCTGGGTTCAAACCCTCAGTGCTTGTCTTCCAACCTTCCAGTGCTTATCGTCCAGTTCCTCAATTCCTCAGTACTCCAACTCCATTGTCCGCCTAGCTTCCTTTAATTGTATCACTTGTTCTCACTTCAATCTCGCTCGTACCCACCCAGCTAACCACATATTGTCTCATATCGCATATTATTATTGTGCCGTTGTTATTGCTATAAACTGTTATAACCCAAACTCGAGGTTGTTCACGGCAGTTACGTAAAAAAGTCCCGCGTGGCGAATTCATACAAAGTCGAGCATTCCAAGTATAGTTGGCGGACAAAAGACAAATCCGACAAACTGCCTAATCCACTGGCCAACTAGCCCACTTTGTACGAACTCGCGTTTTCGGCTTCATCGTACTTCATCGTGCGCCTTTCAGCTATCACTGGCTTAGTGTTGAAAATGATTGTTGAACTGGTATGGTATTGCCTTCCCGAAACTCCTTGTTAACACAAACGGCAACACCGTTTTGAATGTCGAAACTGTGGTTGGGAAGTTGCAGTACACCCGATGAGAATAGCCTTTGTCGAAGAAGTGACTCAATTAGGAATAGCTGAAGATGCTGTGTAGGTCTCCGTCTCTAGGTAACAGCGCACTCTAATTGGATCTCAGTTACGAACCTTGAATTCTTAATATGTAACTCAAGCAAGTCAACGAAATACCAAGTTGGACGTAGGAAAGAGGAATCATCAGGGTGACATAGAGACCCTCTCCTTCCAAATATAATATTTGTCGTGATATTGATGAATGACTGGCTAGTGATGCATTTTACCAAGAAGCAAAATGCTCTTTCGACCTCCTCTTCAACGCTCCTCTCCAATCCCAGTGGAAACGCCTTATTTCAAGGATTAGAAGGAGAATCAACTCGACTAGTATTCTGACATGCACAGAGAAGACAAAATTCTCAAGTAGCAACGGTAAGAGCACGCGAAATTCACTCTTCTCTCCAATGAGCGAATAAAAGACTGTTATTATGGCATTTATTAATACATAGTAGCCGATGTTTCGGCAATTTCGCCTTCTTCGGAGCCTGGTAAGATCAAATTGACATGAATTATTGATCAGTGGCTAGGCTAACAGGACGTCGGCTTTAGGATTCGCAACATGCGAAATATTCGAAGATATTTTGGCGAATGAGTGCGAGATGAACCATAAGTGCTGGGATCCGCACAGCAGATGTGATGACCGGTCATGTAACAAATAAAGTGAAAACAAGATCTGAGGGAATTTGACTGAGTGCGCAAAATGATAGCTTGTCGAGTAAATAGACAAGAGCATGGTCCAAATGAATAAATAGAGAAAAACTTAAGCCCAAAAAAAAGTTGAAAAAATTGGAAAAAAATGTTACCTGCAATGTTCACGAAATCCAAAGATGTATGTGTACGATTGTGCGCACGTTTGGCAGTCTTTGGCTTCTTTACAGAAATTCACTTGTTCTACATAACAAGAAGTGAACATCGACAACATAAACAATAACGTAAACATCATACTGGAATGGGCCTGAATTTTTTTAGGATTTCTGGAATAAAAATGCAACGCCTATTAGAAATTCATGATAGCTTACAAAACGACTGCAAACAACATAAATACGAGAAAGAATTAAGTAGATGAGAGTGAACAGCATAAGATTGTGATAGGGATGAGATTATCTTCACGACGATAACTTTGATCCAGAAAACGTCCTTAGCATAAACTAAGGGAAAAAAACGGCCTCATACGGCTAATATGAGTTTGCTTTCGTTTTGTGAACGAAAACCTAGTCGATTTACATTTTTCGACACCAATATAGCTTACATTTCATTGATCGATGCTAGGTTAACTAAGCTTTTCGCCTTTAATGTCGGAACGGGAAGGTCGGCGTCTGCGTGACGAATGGAAACGGACAGTGCTAACATTTATTTCGTCAAATGTCTAATCATTTCCAATCAACACTCCGGTTATACAAATATTATCGGAACGATCACTTTTGCTATAACAATAAGGGTTCCATAATGTTTTAATAACAAGGCATAGCGGTTTATCGCTGAATATTGCAATATTCTTATCAGAACACCTTTATGTGTTAGACGAAGTTCTATTTTGAGCAGTTGGTCGAGGATTTACTGCCGTCACTGGAATTGCTACTTTTCTGAAAGAATCCTTATCGCAAAGCAGCATGTCTCTTTACAATCAACAAGAGCCGGCGTCTGGCGGTGGTGACAAAATGAGAATGCCCTATTATAGCCATTTCGGGATCCCAGAGAAAATCACGATCGACCGGCATATCGGTCAGGAGAGAAGATGATAACTGAATCCGAACAAATGAATCATTCGAAAGTACACATTACTAACATTTTAACAATTCATACGAACCATCCAGTTCCAGGTCGAAGTAAAAATAATGGAAGTTTTTAACGACAAATTCGAAACATTATAACATAACTTCGGTGGTCGTTCCAAGATCACTGTAATCGAAAGATTTATGCAAGCAAGGTGCACGCCTACATACCTCTTGTGTAGAACTCTGAAGTTATAAAGGTGAAAAAATTCGTTGAAAATGCTTACACTAGCGGATTAGTTGTTGAAGAAGTTCTTGGCTGCCAAGATACTTGAACGAAGTGATCGTTGTCTAGAAGGTGACCGATGATTATGGTGAACAACGGCAGAATTTTGTGGCCAAATTCGTTAACTACTACAAGTAAAATGTAATTCATGCAATGCGTAGTCGTTAGTTTGATCTGCAAGAATGCTGGAATCCCTTCATTGGCCAAAGCTGAAGAGGAAATGCTGCAAATTTTAATGTATGTCCTCGATTTCATAACAGCACTTCACTGTTATCACAGTTTCGCTAGGATTCAAGGTGTTACAGGAAACGATCCCTTCTGCCAGTTCATCTTGGTGTAACCATAAAACTGAACATCAACCAATATTGCAAATTATCTATTTCTTAAATGATAATTCACAATATGAGACATTGGTCGTCCTTGTTGCGCGGAAGAGGCGACGAGTAGTTGCGTAACGACAATCTTATTGTTCACCATCTGGCTTCTAAAGGCACCGATTTGTAGAGATTTTTTCACCCTTTCGATGCTACCTAATCACTAACGATGGTGGTAAACGTTGAGTACCTTTGCAATCTCTCGAGTGTTTTTAGAATGTCATCTTCGACTATCACC
Organism: Angiostrongylus cantonensis; assembly: GCA_009735665.1. Classification (NCBI taxonomy): domain Eukaryota; kingdom Metazoa; phylum Nematoda; class Chromadorea; order Rhabditida; family Metastrongylidae; genus Angiostrongylus; species Angiostrongylus cantonensis. The sequence goes on from MQTX01000404.1 coordinate 13,333, forward strand.
ATTCTTCATCCTCTTCAACTGTTCATGGGTGTCCATTTCGCCATTACCGCCACCTTCATCGCCATTAAGAATTATGTTCCCGACGTGAAGCTTTCCCGGCCATCTGTGTATTATAGGTTCGAAGCCCTTCCATGGCTCACGTCTCGATTATCCTTTGAACTGATATTGTTGCTTTATTTGTAAGCTTGAACTCGTGAAGCAAAACGAAGTTACTTTCATATCTTAACAAGGTCATTTGAACTAACCACAAAGCATTGTGATTAAACTTTAGAAAAGGGTTACATGATAGAATCAAGATGTAAGCTTGAAAAATGGGATATGAAAACAATGTAAGCAATGATTATCTCTAAAAGCTGTAGAGCTCATAATAAAAAATTGATTGCAGAGAATAGCGATAAAATAAGTGCATGAATGATCTGATGGCAGTTACAAAAGCTAACATGCACTTCCTTCTTTTGATATCCAGTTAAAAGACTGCAAAGAATTTTCAAAGGTATGAGAGTGAAACAGGTTTGAAAGTCGTTGAAAGCGAAACTGATGGGCGATTCAGATAATAAACGCGTGATAGAACGCACAAGCTATCCGTTCAAACGAGAGAAGGTGAGGTGACCTGGATTCGAATGCGAAAATGAGCGAGTTCAAGAAGTCGGGTTAGCCATTGTTTCAATGATTAGAACTGATAGCATAAATTAGTTATCCAAGGATTTTGCGCAACTAGATACTTGTTCACAAACTGGCACAATAAACTTTTAAAACAGACCTTAAAAGCGTAAATTTGATTTCAAGAAGGATATTTAATAATTTAATTTCATAATTTAATAGCACTCTTCGGGATTTTGAGACAGTTTCTGGTGGCGGTGTTTCACTATTGATTTCTCGCTTACAGTTACTTTAACAAACCCATACATCGAACACATACTTGAGGATAAGAGTTAGCATTCTTGAACATCTCTCAGATAAAAAGAAATGAAACCCGGCAAGAATTTTTTTCGACTCCTCTTATTTTATTCAGTAATCATTAGGTATTCAAGCGTTTTCCGGATGCAGTAAACTGTTTTTTTATTATTCTTGTACGTAAAATTACGTAAGATTGTCATTAAGGACAACCTAACAAGTTGACTAATTCAAATACTAAAAGAAGACATGAAACAGACATCACAGAATAGCAACCCAGCGATGAATAACAACTTATAGCAACAATGATATATTGTTACCAATCCAGATCATCGCATTTGGCCAACTAATCTGGTGCGTCTTAGGTTACCCGAGGTCATCACGTCTCTTTAATGCCAATCCGAACCAATTGGTCCACCCCGCTGCAGTGAACGTGATTTCAGCTATAACGATAATGTTTCCGCCTAATCTATCGTCTTAGCGGTGCTGTACATATGGTGTTTAAATGAGAGATTAACGTGGGACGTCTTATCCCGTCAACTTTTATTAGTTTTCATTAATTTATTCATTACTTAGGTGCTCTTCACCTTACCTCAACAAAGGACATACATTTTCATTCGAATGCCTATGTAAGAATAGAACAGTGCCAGGAATCCCTGACAGACCAAGAACAAAACGATCACTGGCTGATAAGTGATGATAACCTAAGAAAGCTCCAACATGGCTTCGAAACTCACGGAAGATTTTCCCACACCAGACATTCAGCGGTCAAATGGAACTAGTGCTAGAACATGCTCTTTTCGTCGAAATTCCTGAAGATGATCCATTCACCCATCCAAGCAAAAAAGTTGTTCATCAGAAAATTTTCTGTTGGCCTTGATTTCAGCTGCAATTATTCGTTCATCGTGATCCTCTCACATAATAATAAACATCAGTGTGTATAAGGCGTTGTGTAGTATACTCAGATACTTGAAAAGGGAAATGTAGATTCAAGGAATGGGTTAGCTGGATTTGGCATGCCTTATTGTCCCATAGGATCTCTAGTTTCCAAGGTCGCAATCGAGTGGGTAAGAAGCCTATTCGTACAGAAGTAGTACGGATAAGCAAGTATTACTCTTACGCGAGGTGGTGACCGCTAAGTAATCACATATTAGAGAGAAGGAATAGCCTTTATAGAGATCATTTTGTTCTCAACGTCTGACTTTCTCGCACAAAACTCTTTTCCTACACTTTTTGTGGTAAATCGATAGCCTTTTCAACACAGATTTTGTAGCAGTCATCGTTCATGGAAAACTATTGTCTACACTTAATGATTTACAAAAAGCCTCCTTTTCAATGAGAAAAATTTTTAGGAGAGGAAATCTGCCGTTCTAGAGGAAGCAGCTACTTGGCGCACTTCCACACTGGACATCGGCACTTAGAGGCATGTTTCCGTCACAATAAGATAGTGAATCTTTCAGAAAACTCTAACAAGTGAATTGTTGGGTAAAATTGCCTACCGATTATCAACGAAAATATCTGGTTCCAAAAGGGCTGGCCGTTCATCCAAGCATTTCACCATAATATGTATGATTTCGAATTTTTATTATCATGGCGGTCGATTGATTTTATCAACGCACCAACAGATTTGTTTCGAAAACTCTTACGATGAGCACTTCTTGAACAGAGCTTAGAATGTTTACAACTTCAGTCATCTAGAACAAGCACTCTTAACAATCGTTACGGCCTAAAACTACTATAACAAACACTCTATATTACTTATTCTTGATGAGCATACACGAGGTTATTATTTTGTTCTTCATTTATAAAAAAAGCTGCAGTTTCGATGAATACGGTTCCATTGGAGCAGCCTAATAGAAGAAGCTGTTGCATTGGCTGCATGTAGTGTTGACGAACTTGCTTTGCATATCGAAGCATTTGCAGTCCTGAACCCTTTGCTGAGAAATGCCACAGAGAAAAAAGTAAGGGAAAACCATGCAGAAAATAAAATACTCACATTGGTGATAGCGGATGAAGATACTGAATCAACTGAATCGGCTTGCACTTCAGGTTCCCGATGTACTATAGAACCTGCAAAACCTCGTGGACTTTGTCACATTGAATTATTTGGTCCACTTGGACAGGAACGAGCTGGCGGAGGTACAAAAGATATATCCGAAAACATTTTCCTAGAGGGACTAGTGCTCCCTGAATGTTATTGTCATGTTAATTAATTTCGACGGGAAGTCAATGATAAACGAAAAAATAACCTGTTTGGAAAAATCTAGGATAATCAAAGGATTAACACGTATAATCAAAGATACTATTCCACGCCTCAACATTTAGAAAATCGTTCTGATCGCTGCACTGCATATATATAATTTGTCCAAGGAACTTTAGGAGATACGAATATACAAAAAACCAAGTTTTAGTGTGTTAATTATTCCTATAAAATAAATAAGGGCTCGAATAGAGAGAAAAAAGAAAAATGGCGGTCTCTAATATGCAGCGAAATTGCTTAAAAATTTAAGAGAAAAAGAAAGGAGTCAAGGAAACACTACAACTGTAGCTATTTAAGCTCAGTATCGAAAAATAACAAAAAAGGGTGCTTTTACCTACTTAAATATTGGGACAGCTGCATGCCCGTGTTGAAGAGTACTTCAGTCACCAAAAGATTTTCCACTCGTTTCCTCCTCGCACATTCCTCGTCCACGGTGGTGATCTACTTTCAACACGGTGACACTCGAGAGGCACATTTTTTGGTTGTTTTATTCTAGCACATTTAATTGAGTTTCTCAAGAATGAAGAACACTTTTTGGATAAGAGAAGAAAATTCAGTTGTAAAGAGTACTCTTGTGCTGATTCCTAGACCATTACTGAGTTCTTCTGTATGCAGTTGTGCCCAGTGAAATAGCTCTAATGCCACCAACACATGCACAAATCTGACTCCAATTCAGAACTGGTGTTCTCATATTTGCGGTAGTCCTTTCAATGACACTTTTCTATTTTGTTATTCATTAGTGACTGTACTATTTCAGTTCTTATCACCATGTATGGTTTAGAGGGGTTGGGTGCAAAAAAAACCGAAATAAACCCAATGCACACAACGCACTTCCAAATGATCACAGCAAAGTGCTGGTGGATAGTGCCAACATGTAGTAAATAGTACAATATATACAGCTCCTCACAAAGGACGCGTGTGGCGCAGTGGTTGGAGGCGCCACTTCGACACGCACGTGGAATCGATCCCTGCGCCCATGGCCAACCAAGTCTTTTATCTCTCCGGGGTCGGCAAATTGGTGCCAGACTTCTCTGGGAGGATAGCAGCACAGGCTCGATACATCGGCAGGCCACCGCGAGTCATTGTAAAAGCCAGATATGCATTCAATCACCTCCAACGTTACTTAGTGAAGTCGAATGCATGGCGCATCCCTCAGAGATTGATTAAAGCCGACAGCTTTACCCTTTTTTGCCCTTACTGATGAGGTTCAGATCGCTCTTTAAAGATAGGCGTTGATATTGCTCATTTATTTGTTAAAGAGCAGCGGTGATTCTGCTATCAATGAAGTCCTTCCATTTTCTTCATTGATGAAATTCACATCGCTTTCGGAAGACCAGCGTTGGTCATACTCACTAACTTGAGAGCAGCTCTGATGCTGCTAATAGTAAAATCCTTCGATTTTCTTCTTCATTTTTGATATTCAGATCGCTTTCTGAAGACCAGAGCTGGTCCTTCTCACTGGCTTGAAAGGAGCTGTGGCTTTGCAGATAGTGAAATCCTCCGATTTTCTTCTTCATTGATGGTATTGAAATCGTCCTCTCAGGTGATGATAAGTAAAAGAAATTTCTGGTTTTAACACCAGTTATATAGAAGGCCGGTTCCAATCAGCATTTCCCCATAGATTCCAACGGAGACTGGAAGGTGCGCTTAGAGGAGCACTGAAATACACACAAGATCGTTGGTTGAACCCGCGTACGTTGGGCTCACACAACCTTCTATGTCTTCGAGATCCGGAAATAGGTACCGCATTTGTCTTTCAGGATAAAACCATTGGCTTGATGGTCACCAGAATTCAAGAATGTTTCTAGAATTCCAGTGCATGGCGTATCCCTCAAGAATTGTTCAACGCCGAACGCTTTATCGTTTGTCCATTCTTTCAAGTGATACCAGTATAACTGATGAACAGCAATACCAGTCGCAGGATTTGACACTTCTGCTATTCCGTGAAAAAGCTCTTTGCAATACAAAGAGTTCTGGATCGAGATACACGATTTGCAAGTGCAGTGAATAGCGAAGAGCACGAAGCACTTAGCGTGATTTCAACGAACTACTACCACACCATACAATTTAGAATGTTGAAAGCATAGAACGAAAATTTATTCGAAGTTCAGAAATCGACGACTGGACCTAAAACAGTTCATTCAGTTCCAGGCCAATGATGCAATAAAATTTCTAGAGTTCGTTACATCTAGCGGATGCGATGAAATCTCCAAATTATTGAGGAGATTCTTTTTTACCACAGTCGTCGATCGCTGCCTGAGAAAATGTAGAAAAATGAATAATATGAATCATACCTGGATTCAAGTCAAAGAAATGTTGCGGATAACTTGCCAACCTTCAACAAATGTCGACACACTGCTAGCATTGTTCACTGCCATTGAGAAGATGAAATCAGCATTACTTCAATTTTTTTGTTTACGAACTTTTTCTTCAAAAAATGGTACTACGTAAAATACAACGAAAAGAATGCTGAGGTATGAGTGTAAGCCTACAAAAAAGATAATCGCGCATTCGCATCCGAAATGAAGCTGCGACTTTTCCTCATATCTCTGCATCCTTGAAATTAGCACTCTAAAAAGGATAATTTGTAACCATGTGAATCGAGACATGAAAGGCACGCACAGATCCTAGAAATCAGTAAGTATTTTTAAAGATACACATAAATCGAATTACGCATATTGGCAATGGAATATGAAACAAATAAACCGAGAAAAGATTTTATTGACAGAAGTAAATCGAATTACAGATGCCGGTCCATGAATGAAACGAATCAGGAATATTCGAATCCAAAGTGTTGGAATTTCGACCGAATTCATGAACAACCCTCAGTGAGGAAAATGAGACCAATGTGCTACATGGTTTTCTTAAAACCAACATAATTTTTGCATTTGTCCGCGGTATTAAATAATGAACATCTAGCATGAATAGAAAAATAGACACCTAGACAGAACTAAGTAACGGACATGTTTCACAACAGACTGCATGATTTCTTCTCTTGAAACGGATTCTGAGCATCAGATGGTCCACTGACTAATGCGTCGTTGCTTTTGTTTTTTTCGCAATATTCAAGTAATCTGGAAGCATTGAATAAAAGTAAATGGGAAATAGTTATGTGAAGTTCGTTGTCTATTCACAAAAAACCCATTCATTTGTCACATGAAACTTTCAATTTAAATTTGTTTAATAGGATTAATCGTATTGGGTTGACCATTCTCAAAGAAACGCGAGAATATCTATTATAGTACTGGTTCGGTGCCACGCCTTTAGCTAACCTTAGCTAACCAAGCCGCTCAACACTGCGAGGTTGGCAAACAGGCAACAGACATGCCTGGGAAGATGAACGCTGATTTCAAACACGGTTGAGCCGCTGTAAATCATTATATAGGCCAAATATGCAATCAGCTATATCCGTGAGGTTGAACTGTGTCGAATGCATGATGCATCCCGCAGGGATAAATCATTGTCAAACGCATAACCCTTATATGAAAAATCAGCATCGGCTTTTTTAAAGATATCGAAATCTTGAAAGTACCCCTTCGATGTCTCGGAGACCTTCTTTCGTTGTAGTTGAACTTCAATTCGTAGTTGTTCTGTTTGTTGCTTTAACGCTTCCATTTCTATAAATGCTTGAATTCAGCAACAGCTGCAACCTATAATTGCAACATCAGTAGTAATCACAGTAGCAATGAATAACAGTAATAATTAACATAAAAATGTGTTTGATTATGATTGTATTATTATTACGATTTTCCGAAACGTTAAAACAATATTTATTGGGTGGGAATGGAAATTACCAATAGATGAAATGAAAAGCTTGTAAGGGGAAAAGGCAGCGCATAACGCATTGGTAGTGGCCCCGTTTACTACGCATACAGCCCAGGCTGCCCAGGCGCTGGCTCGATCGCGCCTCTTGTTCACTAAGCGTCTCATTCTTCTGCGGTCGTCATGTTGATACCCGACTAGTGTGGGAATAGCACACTCCTTCACTCCATCCTATTAACGTGGTAACGCCCTAATAAGACGATCTCACGATTACAGGGAGAATTCATTCCACCAGCATTCAACGACATTCGTAACGAAGGTGAAAATTCTCAAGGAGCAGTGGAACACACAAACGCCAAAACTTCAAAGGTATTCGTGGATGGTGGATGAGATGAAATGAATAGAATGCAAGAAATGCTGGGATCTGTATAGTGTGAAGCATGTGATTTCGAATCAATTAATGAAAAGAGAAAATAAGTGGAAATGTTCAAAATATAGAAGAACCACGCAAAATGGAAGCAACTCAGTGGTTGTTGTTTGATAATTGTCATTGTATTTCAGGGAATTTAAAACTACTCCACTACATGCACGCTTAGTTACTATTACTAATATATAGCTTGCCTAAATAAGTTCGAGTTAGGAATATCCACGTCACTAAAAATTCGAATATACATGCAAAAGAAGGCAATGAAGTTTATTGTGGTTTGTGATCGGATGCAGGGCACGTGTAGCGCAGTGGTTGGAGGCACTCTGCAATACACACGTGGAATCGATCCCCGCGTCCATGGCTCATCAAGCCTTCCATCCCACCGGAATCGGCAAATTGGTACCAGGCTTATTTGGGAGGATAGCAGCACTGGCTCGATACATCAGTAGGCCACCGCGAGTCATTGTAAAGGTCAGATATGCATTCAATCACCTCCAACGATACTTAATGAAGTTGAATGCATGGCGCATCCATCGGGAATTGATCAATGTCGAGAGTTTTATGTTTTATCCTTTTAATAATGTTACTATACAAAGAGGAATGTGTTCAGATAGTGAGTTTAGTGTGGTGCTGCAAAAATGATAACATGCACTAACTTTAACACAGATCACAAAGGCGGTCCATTGTTGCCTAGGCAGCAAACAAGTACGTTTTACATTATCATTATAAAAGGAATGATGAGATCTCGTCCATTTGTCAACACGTATCAAATCATCGCAAAACTCGTACACATTCTCATTTCATTCATATAACGGAATAGTTATAATCTAACTGTAAATACACGAAGATGGGTTGTTTTTGCTGTTTTTGTAGTTCACAGGAAGAAGGAAAAGAAAAACTAGATGTACGCACTACCACTCATCATTACCTAATAGAGGACAAATGTCGGTCCCATAGCAACCCAAATACGTTTTCCTGCAATTAGAGTTATTATATCAGGCTTTTCGTCTCGTTCATTGTAAAATGGACTTCTTAAAGCGACTTTCATATACGCTCCTTTCAAACTATACCAGCATGAAGGAATAGTAAGTAGGCTTGGAGACCTGAAACATTACCAAAATATCACAAAGAAGTTAGAAAACCAATGAAACAAGCATGCAATGGATACCAGTGAATGCGTTGATTGCCATTTGAGCGACTGAAGAGGATATTTTGTTTTCACTTCATGTGCTGAAAAACGACATTTAAGGAGCCAAAATCTCCACTATCAATCCGATTCCATAGTTTGGAAAGTATTTCTTGAAAGGATTTCATACAGTAGAATGAAATAAACGTAATGAAAGTGGCTCGGTCCTGAAAATTAGCTAATACAACATTTTGTGGCATGAAGACGTGCTTCATTCCCTATGGAAATCGTATGTGATTCGTGACATTCGTCTTTTTTTTCAAATACGAGACACTTGATAGTAACATATTAAATAATTCATTGTGTTATCTAACTAAAAGCAAAAATACTATCATGAGAAACGTGTTAGAACGAAGCTTAGCACTACGAAAACGTTGCTGCTATTAAATCGCACCGCGTGGAAACTACGGTATGTGTAATTACACATGAACAACGTTGCCCGTCGACAATGTCTCAATATTTCCTTTCGAAATACTTTAGGGCGCTTTTTAAATGTAGTTATGGTTTTCTTTACAATTATTCCACTATGTTTATTTTGCCGTTGTGGTGCCTTTGAGTGTCTGTAAAGTGAGTCAACGAAATTGGCTTCTGCACCTTTCTATGATCGACAACCGAGATTGGTTTCTCATGTCAGCTGTTTCAAGTGAGACTTGTGAAGCTTAACATTTGCAGATGTTGCCGAATTGCTTTGTACTAACTCTGAAATCGTAGATATGGACGTATGAAAGTTTCGCGTTCACTTTGGTCACTTTAGTTTTCCTGTGTGTCCCATTTAGAATGCCTCATATCACCAGGCTTTTCCATGGCAGGTTTTAGACATCCATTCAATTACCACTTGCTGTAGTAACAGTAATTATTAATAGCATTTATCTGATACAGCACTACTAAGTGGGTCTTATTTGGCCATGGTTCTAGGTGGATACAAGTTGTGCGCTTTTTTTCTGGAAGGATTTATTGTCACTGAAATATTTCCTTTACAAGCTTTAAACGACTGATTTAGGTCATGAATCCGCTAACGAACATCAGGAACCAGAACAGGCTGAACGAAAGAGAGCTCAAAATAGGTATTGCGGGTGACTTAGGAAAGTCTTGGCACCAGAGGTATAAGGATTCTGCGTGGATCTACATTGGGGGATTGCCGTATGACCTCACAGAAGGCGACATAATCACCGTCTTTTCACAGTGAGTATTTAAGTGTTCTTTTCGATTGACTTTTTCCTTTTATCCAGGGTTGTAGAGGAACGTGGTACAAATATGCCGATGGTCTTGTTCTTGGTCATAGTGTTGTTCAGTAGTTTCCTAGATAGACGCGCACTAGTTATTCGCTAAGGCTTGTTTAGAATTCCTCTCATCTGAACAGATGTGGCATTGAACGAATAAAGCTCATTTTTAATGATAGCATAAGGGATATGAATTGTTTGTCCTGTTAGTTTGCAATCTACCCCACAACCACTCCCAACGGCTTACCGCCTAATCGTGACTGGGAGGTGTTTCTTCATCGCCGTCCAAGTATCAAACTAGTCACTTGGCAAATCTCTATTTGATCCACAAGGGCGGCGACTGCCTGTGGTGGTGACCACTTAGGGCAGACATTGGCTTGGCTGATCTCAGGACTCCAGGGAACCACTATGACTAAACCAACAAAACTCCGAAAAAGTGGAGATAATCTCGGGTTCCGCACAACCACTGAGGATGGACTATTCAAGTATCCAACTAAGTTAATCTACACTCACTAGGTTCTGTTAAATCGCGCCATTCTTACTATCATTACGATTATTAATTTTCCTATTATTATTATCATCACCATCATTGTAGCCACTATTATTAGAGGGTAGATATATGAAGCTGTCGACGTTTGTTAATACCTGAGGGACGCTCCATGCCTTCGATTTCATCATTCATCGTTGGAAATGATTTAATGCATTTCTGGCCTTTACAATGACTTGCGATAGCTTACCGACGTATTAATTCAGTGCTGCTGTCCTTCCAGACAGGTCTAGTACCGATGTGTTGACCCAGAAGGGATGGAGGGCTTGGGAGGCCTGGGGCGCAGGGATCAATCTTATGCATATTTCACGGCGCTTTCTACCGCTGCGCTACACGCGCTAGTATCATTTTGTCATTATTGTCAAGTGGTATTATTGAACCTCGTACTTTCATTGGTACTTTTTCCATCGTTGCTGGGATGGGTTTTGTAGATAGTTCTTCCCTTTACTGATTTAATTCCTTTTTTTAAACTATAACCTGGTTTATGGATAATTTTTTTCTTGATAAGCACGCACTCGGATGTTATTGTATTATTTATTTGTTTAAAAATGCTCTTGCTTGGCCTTCTTCCTCCCCGAAAAGTTTATGTTAACCGCAACCTAGTCAGCTATTGTTTACAAACCTTTTTGTTATGTAGTCTTCAGGTATTTTCTCCCAAACAACGTCGAAAATAACTGTTTTCGGCAAGCTATCGGCTAACTATAAAAAGTTTAACAAAACAAAACGTTTTGCAGCAAGAGAAATCAACAAAAAGCGTGCGAATCGTAAACAATATGCATGGGCCGTACAACTCATCAGCCTATAATCTGTATAACCTCTTGTCCTGTTGATCGGATGACTCGACTGGGCGCCAGCAAATCTTCCATATTCCCTTGTCGCGTGCAACAGTAACCGAGTGGGTGCTACTTGCTCTAAGGCCTCGTTGAGCATGATATCTTTCTTCTAGGGACTTCGTGAAGAAATCTGACTATCGAATCGACGGTCTTCCTGCAGTGAATTTGACATTCTAGGGAATCTAGTCGCTAACGATTCTTCTCCACTCGTTGTTTTTCGCACGTATTACATGTCCGGCCCACGTTATCTACGACAATTTGGCGTATAGAACGGCATCTTTGATTTTGATTGTTGATTTAGGTCGGTGCTTCAGATCTTTTCCTTCACTTATGTGACACGAGATACTCCTAGCGCTGTCCTTTTGACTGCGCGTTCAACGCTGAGTGATTTTGCATGCTGCATAGGCAGCGACCAGGTTTATGATGCATACGTTAAGGAAGTATCGTGGAGTAGAAAAAATGGCGGCGGTGTGAGTTGTTCCTTGTTCTCTTCACTACATCCTCGCTCTTGATAGCTCTCTATGCACCCATGAGTGCTTCTATCTCAATGGAGTTAAAGGCCCTCTTTGAATCGATGAAAGTGAGACAGAGCGATCTTTTGCACTCTCGCGATACCTTAGTGAGTCTTGTTATCGTGTGGATATGCTCCGCCGTACTCAATCCTTTTCGAAGCCCTGCTTGCCAGCAACGCTGACCTTCGTTCAGTGTTCTACCAGTCCTGTTTAAGATGACTCCAGTGAAATGTTTGTAGATGAGAGACAGGAAGCAGATTGGACGATAGTTGGCGATATCGTGTAGGTCGCCCTTCTTGAACAATAACATGGTCTTGCTGGTGTTCGTCTGACTAGGAACCTTGCATTCGGGTTGGTAACATATGAAACACATAGCCAATGTGTTCAAGAGGATTGGCGGAATGTTATCCAGGTGTTCAGACTTTATCTTATCCGCACCTTGCGTTCGATTTTTTAACGACAAAATAGCATGTTGGATTTCGGAAGCGAAAATTGGTGGTACGACATATGCATCCTCCTCTATTTCATATGATGGTAGGAGGCCATGGCTGTTGAGGAGATCTGAGTGGTAATCGTGAGTGATTTTCTCCATTGCCTTTCTGAACTCCGTACTTGTTCCGTATGGGCGTCGGAGTGTAATCATCATAGTTCTGTAATTGGCCGGTGTGCTTTGCGAATGCTTTTCGCAGCCTCTGCAGCTTCGACCATAACTGCTGCTATTTTCTTTTTAAGATCTTCTTCGATCCCCTGTCTGCGTTATTTTATAAGTTCGCACGTGAGTTCGTGGTGGCCTGTGGCTCATGCGATTTTACGGTTGCTTAACAGCTCGAGTGTTTCCGAAGACGGACGTCTCATGGTGATTTTCGAACTTTCAGTCCAGCTTCCGTAGCGCTAACATGAAGATGTTGAATGAGCCGATCGTATTCCACATTGATGCTGTCAAGAACGGAATCTTCGCGAAGGCTGGCAAATTAATTGAATATATTCCGCTTTATGATGGCTTTGAGACTTGGTTTTTTGAATTTAGCGGCTTTTTCTTCATTCCATGAGAAATGATAACTTACACAAAGGAGGCAGTGTTCTGGTCCCGTATACAGTTTTGGGAAGACAACGACATCGGTTCGGCAAAACGTTCGATTTATTGTGATGTCGTTTCTTTCGTTGTGCGATTCTCTATGAGGAGACTCTCATCTCCAGCTTTAAGAGTAGGGTTTCTGGAATTGCCGGTTTCAGTGAATGGTCTTTATCGTCGTGGTAAACTTGGAAAACTGTTAACCGTGCACGTTCGGTGGTTGCCTACATATCGTTCTTCAGATGTTATTCTGAAGTGTACATTTTGAAATAAATTCGACAATCAATAGTGATTTCGATAATGAATGAAATAATTATGCTTATCCGCATACACAAGAAAAGATTAGATTTGCGATTATCCGGCCCTCTAACATAGCTTTGAAATATTTCTGAATAGAAAATAGGTGAATATTTGAAAGGGCGTGTCGTTTGTGGAGTAATGAAATCAAGGCATTATAGTGAACTTATTGTACACTATTGTCATGTACGCATTATATATACAAAATTAAAAGCCGTAAAGCAGGAAATCTATTTTAGATATAACTAGAAGCCCCAATGTATTTAACATGCAAATGGTTCCCATTATTATTATAGCAAGCCAGAGTACGTATGTAGCATGCATGTCGGAAAGAAAACGACGAAGAAACATCTTTAATATAGCGCTTGGCCGTTGCGTAAACCACGATGTAGGAAAACCCAGGAAAATTTGCTGTTTTTTCTTTTTTTGTTGATCAAACGCGTGCTTGTTATTACAACATTTATTCATTCACAGTAGCTGAGGTTTGGTGATTTCGTTTTCTTCAGTGTTTCGAATGGTTACATTGACACTTAAGCTACTCAACTAGACACTTTCATCAGCAGATGAAATTCGATGCACAAATTTTCGTTTGTGTAATAAGCTGCTTCTTTTGAATACATATGATTTTGTTCTTTGTAAGGATTCCAGTTATCTGGTGAATGCCAGCTGCAGAATCTTACATAGGTGACGAATGTGCTCTGCTCAGGTTCGAGAAATCAGCCTGAGCTATACCACGAGCTCACGCGTGATCACAGGACATAGGTTTTTGGAATTTATTCAGAACTTTTCAAGAGTTTTACACGTTGATATTTTGGATTTTTGCGCGATAGTGACTTTTACGTAGAAGCCTGTTTGATCTTGCTTTCAATCTACCGATTAGGTGTGTTCTTTTCTGCGGGCCTATAGTGCTCTACCCTTTTCGACAATATGTTCTTCTCCGAATGCTTTGCAAGAGATCGCATATGCCGTGTCATGACTCATGCAGTTTCGGCCATTAGGGTATATTGTTCAATTTTGCGTTGTGCATACACGTTCATACAAACGGTTACGAACCAGCTGGCGTGTTCGGTGCTATTTCAGTCACAGTTACCGAGTTCTTTAGAGCGGCCGTTCTTAACTGGCGTTTTATTGCTGTAATTATTTCGTCTGAAATGAAGGACAGGAAACATGGGACTTAGTTCTAGCCGTAGTTATCGTTTGATGCGTGGTTTTCCATCTACACCGATCCCGAGACAGTACAGTTTCTTTGATATTGGAAATGGATATTTTCCAGGCCAACTTGAGGAATTCCTCCTCCTGCTGACTTTCTTTGCAGGCACTGTAGCTGTTCGAAACATATTTCTCACATGTGCTCTTTTTATGTATGTGAGGTGAGGGAAGAGGTAGTACCACATGGTGATGTAGTCGTTTTCGGATGTGTTGATTTGAACATTCAGAGATGGAAACCAGTGTTCTTTCGGTTTCGCTCGGGTGAATGTTATGTACTCTGGCTGTTATTTCAACAGTTCAGAGCATTTGTCCATCTTCTCATTCTCTGTTCATCTGTCCATCTCTGTGTGGAGCAGATGACATAACAGTCATCTATGTATCTGGTTGTCACCTCATACATAAATGCAATGGTAAGGATTTGCTCCAATCACTGCCCCAATACCCGAACTCTATTTTGTGTGAAGTGCTTTCCGAATCATTCAAAGATTGAGCAGTTCCGGAACTCCTTTAGGGGGGCACTGAGCATCTGAATCAATGGGCCATATCTAATGTTTCTTAATGTAGCTTAGGGAGATCGATGATGGATTGGATAGTGCATTCATTCAATACTTTTATATAAAGGGCGGTAACATAAAAGGACTCCATCACCTACGCGCTGATAGCACACATGTTACGTAGACAATCCAAGAATATCTGGGTGTTTGTAAGATGGGAAGACGAGCTCGTATTTGTTTCAGGAACTGGATGAGACTAGGTGTATAAACCAAGCTATTCTATCCGTAGGCCTGTCTACACAGATGATGATGGCTCTTATCTTGAGTAATGATGGGTCGCTAGACGCAATATTATCAGTAGGTACTAACTTATCAATGCTAATAGGTTTTGAGTTGAGAAATTACTGATTTTTTAAACCTGCATCTTTTGCGACTTTGACTCATTCATTTTTTATTCGACTTTCGCATTTGACTTTGAATTCCTTTTCAGGAGACTCGAACTTCTTTCATACCACTTTTTGTGTATCTTTTAGGTTCGAACGGAACTTTTCTGCGCAATAATGGTTAAGGGTTCTGCAAGCTTCATTTGCAAATATCCGAAAGTTGCTGTCGGCTTCATCGATGGGATCTTGTTGTCTAAAGAATGCTTGAGGAAGCAACGTTAGTGGTAATATAACTTTAATGATGCTGAGATATTTGCAGTACTCTGGACCGCAGGTGTCTATGGTGGGGAACGAACGTGCTATTGTCCTTTCCGGGGAGTAACGCGTTCACCACCACACCATACGGGTCCTTCGTTTCGCCTGTCTCCTAGCTAGTTCTATCGATCATTTGCCCTCAGCAATCACCCGTCAACGGGATTGATCTGGTAAGCCAACATCGGCATTGAACCCAGTTAAGCTGAGGCTGCAGTTATAATCACAATTTGAGCTTATTATTTACTGTCTACTATAGGCAGAGTAGGCAGTAAATAATAAGCTAAAATTGTGGTTAGTGGTAGTGTTTCGAAGTAGATGTCACCATCATCCTACAAGAATCTAGAACTAGAGTGCATAAAACAGACGAAACAATCCGGGTAGATGCCAAGAATCCAAAAATGAATCGCAGGTAGCAATACCTCGTTATCACACGTGATCTCGTACAATACCTAAGACTGATATTTTGATTAGAAAGAGATGCATTATCCAGCCATGTGAAGACTCTGCGGTTAATGTTTACGTGAAATACTCGCGTTAAAGACCGTCTAGAGAGCAGTGAGTGTCTGGAGAGTCTGTTTTGTTTTTCATGCGATCGAGATAAAGGTATCATCGTTTTTCTGCTGAGGTTATTTAGGTGTTTGGCTGATTAATTTGCGGTTAACATGGTCTTTGCAGGTTCTGAAGAAGGTGAAATTTGTCGAAACGTCAGCTGTTGTGAATAAATGCTTTGTAAGAAAAACTACTTATACTGTTACAAGATATGAGCAATAGGTGTCAGTGCTATTCCTATAGTTTGGTGTTCGTCAAGGATCAACTTATGAGTTGTCATGCTTCATTGTTGCATATATTTTAGAATATGTGCTTGTTAACTTGTAGAATCATTAATAACGGGCGTGATCTTTTCACCGTGGTTTGCCACAATCGTCCTACAGCAACAAACACGCATGTATCACCAACATCGTTTTGTCATCTATGGTCTCGAACCAGGGAACGATACAACCATATAACATCTTCATTCGAATCTATCTAATCATCTATAACACAAATATCGAACGTAGATTTTTATTAGCAATACACAAGTTGATATGTACATACGTATGTAGCTACGTTTGTATATATTTGTATATGTATGTGTAATACATATGTTTATATACGTATGTGCATTTATGAATATATATATATATATATATATATCACCTATATCACCTGTAGTCTCGTTGATCGTCGAGTGACTCGAGCGGGCGCCAGTAAATCCTCCATTTTTCCCTCTAGCGGGAAGAGTAGCCCAATGGGTTCTCCTCGCTTTAGGGACTCGTCGAGCATCATATCTTTCTTCTAGGCTTTTCGTGAAGAACTCTGACCATCGGGTCGGTGGTCTTCCTGCAGTACGTTTGACATCCCGAGACTTGCATTAAGACACGTAACGTGTGAAGAGCCGAGCCAGCGTGCTTACGAGGAATGGCGGAAGGTTCTTCAGATGTTCTGATCTTATCCTGTCCGGACCTGGTGCTGTTCGATTTTTCACCGACGAAATGGCATGTCGGATTTCGTAAGGGAGAACCGGTGGAACAGCATATCCATCCTCTTTTATTTCATAAGACGGGAGATGGACGTGGCTATCGAAGAGATCTGAGTAGTAATCGTGGATGATTTTCTCCATTGCCTTTCTGGACGCTGTTATTGTTCCGTCTGGGCGTCGGAGTGCAATCATCTTGGTCTTGTAATTGGCGAAGCTTCGGCGGGCTTTGCGAATGCTTTTCCCAGCCTCTGCAGCTTCGACCATTACTGCTGCTCTTCTCTCTTTAAGATCTTCTTTTATCGCCTGTCTGCATTGTTTCGCAAGCACGGACGTTAGTTCGCGGTTGCCTGCAGCTCGTGCGAGTCCACGCTGGCGTATTAGCTCAAGAGTTTCTGAAGACAGACGTCTCTTGGTGACCTTCGAACTCTCAGCTTCCATGGCGCTAACGTGAAGATGTTCAATGAGCCCACCGTATTCTTCGTCGATGTTGTCTACAACAGCATCTTCCCAACAGCCGACTAATGAGTTGAATAAGTCCCAGTTTGGGGTGGTTCTGGGACTACGGTTTTTCAATTTAGAGGGCAGTGAGTAGAGGTGCATTGCAGTGTAGGCGTGTTCGATTCTGCGCCCCAGACCTCTTCCATCTTTCGAGCTCGGCAAATTGGTACCAGAACCATCTGAGAGGATGGCAGCACTAATGCCATACATCGACAAGGCACTGTGAGTGATTGAATGGGTCATATTATGCATTCTGTCAACTGTAACGATGCTTGGTGAAGTCGAATGTATGACAGCGCATCTTTCAGGGATTAATCAACGTTGAGAGCTTTCTGCTTTAGCTTTATGTATATTTAAGAAGGATGATGTTATCTGAATAAAACTGTAGTGTACTAGTTTGATTTTGCTAGTGTTAACTAGTTTAGCTTGTTCTTTTCTAGTTCTAACTAGTTCTTGCTCATATCTCGGCATCCTTGTAGCTTTTTTCACATACTACTCGGGCTGGAAAAAGATCAGGCAGTAAGTAAAAGTTAGGGATTTGTATATATATGTATATATTTATTTATTTATACATGTGTGCACGTATATATGTATAGATATAGACACATTTAACAGACGCAGGTACTAACCACTGTGGGAGACGCGTGTAGAATAGTTGTTAGAGGTGCCCTGTAGTGTACATGTGATCTATGGTTGCGACCCGCACACCGTGCTCGCGAACCCTTCCATCCCACTTGAGTCTACCAATTACTACCAGACTTCTCTAGGTGGAAACCAACGGTAACGTGATATATTGTTATACCTCCATCCACTGAGTTGCCTCAGTGATTCTTAATGGAGTGGGATGCATGGCTCATTCTTAAATGGTCAACATTGGGGACTTTGCACTTTATCCTTTTACGATTCAACATTAATTGGTTGAATAACTCTTATGTTATAGGTTTGGTGAAATGGTCAATATCAATCTATTCCGTCATGCCGACACTGGAAAATCTAGAGAGTTTTGTTTCTTGTGCTATCAAGACCAAAAAAGTACCGTGCTAGCTGTTGACAACTTCAATGGTATAACTGTGGGTAGATGAACTTTGTTTAAGTTAAAACTACTTCATAATTTCGTTTATTTTGTAACTACTTAAGCGAGTAATTCCAGTGGATCACGTTGAACAGTACAAAGTTCCAAAGTACAAGGAGAACACAGATGAAGAGTCGAAGCGATTGTGGGAGGAGGGTTGTGCTCTAAAACCCATAGGAAGAGTCGAAATAGATATGTGTTTTAACATGGTTTTTTTTTACTTTTATACTTTAGCTTTTTTTATTAGCATTATTTATATGGTACTTCTTTTTGTATGAAGCCTACTTTTAATGAGTTGGCTTTAAATAGGAGACTCCAAAAGGTTGCTGTCAAATTGTTGCGGATGTTTAGTGGAATGTCGTGCTACCGTATTGTTTTTTTACGACCTTCACGATTTATATAACAGTCAAGAGCAATCGGAGATGTTTTTCCTTCTTTTTGTTTGCGGCGTGTATGCTACACACGTATGTATTCCGGCCTGCTGTAATAATAGTAGGAACCGTTTGCAGGTGAAGTAGATTGTATACTTCTAATTACGTCTGCAGTAGAGATTTTCAGTTACGGCTCCTAGTTTCTTTGCACAAAATGGGTGTAGGAGAGTAGTGTCTACCTAGTTCACTTTAATGCTTTGACATTTTTTTTTGACATTACGTTTCCATGTGAACACTGCGCGGTTGGTCTCCACATAACATATTAAGTGGAAGGCTCATAGAAAGCGGCTCTGAAGAAGGCGAAATCCGCCGAAACGTCAGCTTGTACGTAAATAAAGAAATAAAAAAAATACATATTATTGCTAAACAGAAGTAAAAAGAATTATTCCATCAATGCCGAGGTTAATAGAAAGTCACACGTGGGATATATTACAGCGTTCGGCGTTAATCAATTCCAGGACACGCCTTGCATTCGACTCCATTCGTAGAATCATAGAGATGGTTGAATTAATATCTGGCTTATTATTTTATTTACTCGTGAAAACCCTGGATATATCATCTTTTTTAATTCTTTCGTAACCATGCGCTTTGATTTCAATGTGTACGCTGGCAGTCTGTACCGCTCATAGATACTCATTTAGATTCGCATTCTTTTTGATTTCTTTTGTCGCGCAGAGTCTTCTTTATTCAGACTTTTTGTAATCAATCCATAGCTAACACATACACTGCACGTTGGCCGGGTTGTAGGAGAGTAGTGTCTACCTAGTTCACTTTAATGCTTTGACATTTTTTTTTGACATTACGTTTCCATGTGAACACTGCGCGGTTGGTCTCCACATAACATATTAAGTGGAAGGCTCATAGAAAGCGGCTCTGAAGAAGGCGAAATCCGCCGAAACGTCAGCTTGTACGTAAATAAAGAAATAAAAAAAATACATATTAATGCTTTGATTTCATCATTTCGCCAAAGATGCGCTGTTTTTCAAGTATTCAACTATTTTATATTTAATAATTATTTCAGAGTTATGTTAGCAGAATGGAGAGTCGAACATTCAATCTTCTCTTGTGCATATATATATATATATAGGAAGCCATTCAAGGAAATTCCATCATATGAATTATATTCACACATGTTTGATCTTAACGCTTCTATCTATCTAACCTTTTAGCAAATATGAATCAGCATTATACTTGCCAAGCTGAACGAATAAATTCGAAACACCGATGGATTTTTACAGGAAATAGCCAAGCATTGATCACCTTTACATATGCAGTTCTTCCTTTCTCGATTCTTCCACTCTCTGAAAACCTACGATATATCATCTTTTTTAATTCTTTCGTAACCATGCGCTTTGATTTCAATGTGTACGCTGGCAGTCTGTACCGCTCATAGATACTCATTTAGATTCGCATTCTTTTTGATTTCTTTTGTCGCGCAGAGTCTTCTTTATTCAGACTTTTTGTAATCAATCCATAGCTAACACATACACTGCACGTTGGCCGGGTGAAGCTCCATTTTGCGAGAAGAAATGTACCAAAAACTTTTTAGGACGACTCCACTGACGCAAAATTTGAGTGGTAATCAGTTATTATTTCAATTCTAATCGCTACAGCTGTATAATCATTACCATATAGAGTGCGCAAGTATAAAATGTACTGGAATACCCAGCGTAAGTTGCAAAATATATTCAAATGCCAGTAGTAGTATATATATATATATACATATATATATATGTATATATACGTGTATGTGAATGTGTGTATGCATGTGTGGGGTGTGTGCGCGACTGACCATTGTAGCGTTTAGTAAATAACAGCCTAGATACCACTCACACTCACAAAGCGATAGACTAAAGTCTTTTCCAGAATCCTGTGTACTTACAACACCTCAATTCTTCCAGGTACCAAAAAATTATCGTCGGATATCGAAAAGCCAGCAGCAGCGTAGTAGCCAAAATTTAGGAACGCTCCGATGCGCCTGCCTCGTGAAATTAGACGTGGTCGCGGAAGAGTTAACACATTTGTGGTGACACATCAAATACCTTTCTCATCGACTGCGCTCTCTTTGTTGCTCTGTTACACAAAATGAGTCGCTGCAAGAATCATGCAGACTAGAAAACCCCTCCCAAAGTTTTTTTTTTTTGGAGATTTTGTACCTGCAGCCTCACTTTTTTCTGACCACGTTGCTTCAGCACGCTTGATAATTAGAGAGCCTATTGATTTAGTACAAAAAGAGTATCCTACTGGAAATTTGTGCGCAGAAAGAAGCAGCTGGAAGCAAAATGAATTGAAACCATTTCATAGATTGGATTCTCACATATGCGTTAAAGTCAACGAATATTGTAACTAATGTGTCAGATGTCTGATATCTTGTAAATCCCACATACTTTCCGTCTATTAAATTTTGTCGCGTACAAGAAGTGAATCATATTCTTAGATGTGACACCTATTTTTATTCGAAATATATGAGTAATTAGTTAGAGTGCAACAAAGTGTAACGCGGATTTTTGTCTTCGTATTCTTGTTCAGCAAACGCGAGGTGTTATTATTATTCTTTATTCACAAATAAGCTGACGTTTCGGCGGACTTCGCCTTTCTCAGAGCCGCTTTCTATGAAGCTTCCACAAAGTATATCGAGTGGAGACCAACCGACCAGACATTACGATTCCATGTGAATTCTGTGCGGTTGGTCTCCACTCGACATACTCAGTGGAAGCCTCATAGAAAGCGGCTCTGTGGCAGGCGAAGTCCGCCGAAACGTCAGCTTGCTCGTGAATACAGAATAAAATGGCACCCCACCTCGCGTTTGCTCAACAAGAATACAAAGAATTACTTGATGAATGCCGAGGTTAATAGAAATTCGGTCGTGGAAGTTACTTGCAGATTTTTGTGTTCACATCATGATGTGGTATAGGATTTTAGATGAGTCTCAACCAAAAGATAGCAAGGATACCGAAATCGACGCAGATAATGCTATTGTGTCAAGGTAGCTTTAATCTTTAATTTTTTCAGAAAAAAAATCGATTTCCCAAGTTGGTATTGTTTTTAGGAGGGCGAACAGCTTAAAGCGCTTAGAGCGAAGCTAAAAGCGGATAAGAAACGAAAAAAGCTAAGGAGGAAAAAAAAGAAGCTGAAAAGCTTGTGAAGAAGAATAAATTCGATACGGATTGGAAAGAACAAGTGAGACTACTAGATAAATCTGTGATGGTGATTAATTTTCGAATGTTCGTAGTTCTGGTATTCTTTTGTGTTGTAAAGAGCGATAGAAGGAAACAATAGGTAGAAAGTGTGGAAATTTGGTCTTATTTAGGAGGAAAATTTCTATGGTCCAGATAAGCATTTCACCTTTGGAAAGAAAAACGAAACAGTTGAGGACCCCACTCATAATGTACTACCTGTTTTCGAAAAGGTGCGTTTTAATTATTTTAAAGTTGTTTACTAAGCACATATAGTGCCTTATCAATGGTAGTTTTAGGCTGATTGGCCTGATATTGAAATTTGGAAGGAAATACGTGAACGCGAAAAAGCTGAACAAGGACATAAGAAAAGTGAATGGAAACCGGAAGAGCACTATGTATCAAGTCGATATCGTTAACAGTCGTATGTATATGTTGCCGTTTTTGTTTTGCTGGTGACACATGATTCTCACTCATGCAGAAATTCTCAACATGATTGTTATCGAATTTACGTTGCGATCTTCTTTGTACTATTTGTTTATATTTATGACAGTTGCCTGTTAAACTTGACCCAAACGGATGAGCTGGCGGTCGCCACCCGCTGTCACATCTGTTGCCTCTTCATCATTCCGCTTCAGGCGGCACACATGTCTTAGCTGCGTTAGACGGACTGGAATTTAGTCTCGACTGGGGTATAAGCGCTGAGACCAAAGTTGCGTTTTGTTACAGCATGTACTGTGTTTAATCTTTTATTTCATTGAGCACATTGTGTTGAAATTGTCGATGGTGAGTACTCGTGCATTCTTCACATAATTGACTAATAGTGATTGCCTAAAGGTACCGTCAAGTAATAATATAAACATTATGGATTACAAACGGGCTTGGAATGGGAATGAACATTGATGGTGAAGTGAAAGTTGAGGTCAAGCAGACGCTTACCGATAATTTGATTCCGGCTCAGTAAGCACATCAATGTGCCTTGTTACACATGTGGTCGGTGGTATTTTTTTTCCTTAGGTCGAATTGCTTCGACATAAAACTTGGAATTCACCCAACTAGTCTTCTTCGATCGATTAATTAAGAAGCGATCAAGTTTTGCTAAATATGTGGTGTTGATTGTTTAAATACGTGTCTACACTTATCAGTATGGTAATGTAGGCATCGTTTATGTTTGCTATGTTTGGGTATTTGGCTCTTAGACATTGGATGGATTTTTGGGCTGGAGACTGTAGTGCTTCTTCGAGCTCTTGATGAAAACCTGTGAATATGGAAGAAGAGTATGAGTAATAAGTAAAATTAGGTGTTATTGATAGTTTTACAAGAAGCTTAAAGCTTACCTTGTAAAAGAAGTACACAGCGAAATCTGACCATATAAACTAAATTTGATGAACATGTACTTTTTTCTTTGATAAGCCAACAGCAAATCGATGAAAAAAACTTAGTCAGTTAAGAATATTTTTAAAAAAAAGAAGCAAAGCTGTCAATTTCTAAAATCTTTGAAATAATGTGATAGGATTTATCCTAGTGTTCGTGAGATTCCGACAATTCCATGGTAATGTCATGATGGGTGCTTTATTACCTCTTAAAAATATGTTGGTATCCATAATCAATGAAAATCATGTTCGTTCTGAAGTAGAAGCTGTTCATCTGACTATTTCTTTCTTTCTTTTTTTTTTCTTGCCAAGTTTACAACAACTTCGCATAGTGAGTCATCGTTGATTTGTAAAGTACAACGAGATCATACCTAGAACCATTCACATTTCTATGAATCCGATTTTTCTTGATATGTTGGAAGGAGGTGTTGCAAACTAATTTCTGTGCGGAATCGCTCAGAATGCCGTTCGTTTTACAACTTTTGGTCATGGATAACCTCCGAGGTGTGAAACCCAACAATTCGGCGCCCAGTGTGAAACGCCAACTGTTCAGTCGTCAGATATTATTTTTGATGGTGTGAATGACCATGAGATTCTAGTGTGTAAGTTGAAAAAAAAGTGCTAGCAGTTCGATGGATCTTCGATGTTACCAGTTTTCTTCCGGAAAATCTGACTTCGAAAGTTCAAATACTAGTAGATATATTATACATGGTAATGGTTACCTGAAAAATCTCATATGATTAAATACCTAAATGTCTTAAAATACCAGAAAGGTGTTGGTCTTCGTAATACGCAATAAATACGGTAACAATGGCATAATATTCGTTGTTGCTCATTTGTAACAGCATATGCGCAAAAGAGTAGGAAGTGCTATGCGGTACAGGTAGTCCTCGGTTTCGTTCTAGTGACTTTACCTAATCAAGCCGGAAAATTTCGTCTGTGGACACTAATCGGGGCTGGTGAATTGTTCTCAGATTTCTTTTGAATCGTGAAAAATGATAGATCCTTAGGCGTCCCTAACCACATGGGAGAACTATGCACGCAGTCACTTCTACGATATTTGGAGTTATAAACATGGTGTAAACCTTGAAGATGAATCGGCACTGGACAGCTTACCCGTTATCGAATTATGCTTATATTATAATTCACTTATACCAGCTGATTCAGTACGGATTCTTCACTTGCTTTGAAGTAGTATAGGTTGGTTGTTTGGTGGGGGTTCTGCGTAGAAATGTTAAGCTCCGTTCATTAGAAGACGATATTTGTCGAATAAACATCTAAGTGACAATTTAACACTTGCAAAGATTTCCAGTGGCAACTAGCGGTAAACCGTTAGGGATAAATTTTCATTACTGTCAGTATTACGAAGACACGATCAACTTTTATTATTGATAAAATTAACCATCATTACTAATGTGCCTTTAGAGTATAGTGTGTGCGGTTCAATTCGAATCACCAAGATGTTCGTTGTGGAGCACGACAAAAAATCGAAACAGACTAAGGCTGAGTCATGCAAATTCACTTGGCTTGTGTCTTATGGATTCCTCATCGATCTCATCCATTCTTATCTATCTGGAATATGGAAGCAAAGAAATGAACATAGCTATTTCTGGATCTAAATAAACATTTGACGTCTTAACGTAGGTTTTCAGAGAGTGGAAGAATCGAGAAAGGAAGAACTGCATATGTAAAGGTGATCAATGCTTGGCTATTTCCTGTAAAAATCCATCGGTGTTTCGAATTTATTCGTTCAGCTTGGCAAGTATAATGCTGATTCATATTTGCTAAAAGGTTAGATAGATAGAAGCGTTAAGATCAAACATGTGTGAATATAATTCATATGATGGAATTTCCTTGAATGGCTTCCTCAAGATTTTAAGCTAAGAATAGCTCTGGTTCGAAAAAAAACCAGTAAAAACGACCTTCATTAGAGAGCATTGTAGAGAGTTCAACTAAGAGACTGGTGAAATTGAAATCGAATAGAGCGAAATAAGAAGAAGAAGAAGAAGAAAGTAGACATTGAAAACACCAAAGATGAAGTTGGAACTATCGTAATCCTAAAGAGTCTTAATATTTGATTTGTTTATTAACACTCAGGTGTTTATTAACAGGTATTCTAAATATGAAGTTAAATGTCAGACGTTAGTCGTATAGATGAAATATGTTCAGTAATTTATTGAGATGATAATGAACGGATGTGTTGTGATTTCGTAAAGCGTAAGAAATTGATGAGTATCATTTAGGACTCAAGATAGATTTCCTAAATTGGCTGGCGGCTGCATGTCCCTCGTTTTTTCTCTTTCTTTTCCTTCGTCTTCCTCTTCTTCTTCCGCTTCATTGCTGAAGTGATCGTAGGGAATCCGGAATAAGGAAAGAAAATACAACTCATAAAAATTACGTTTTCTATTTCTGATTACTTCTAATTGTTTATCTTGGAATGAAATTGGAAATGCTACTGGTTACCATTAGTTAGGGAAGTGATGTAAATTCCTGCTTCTAAGGGCTTTTAAGTTAAATTGTACAATAGTTATAGTCGTCTCATATTTTTCATCATGATCTGTGTTCTTCCGCGCGAATATGTTTGTTGATGAAAGCGCACTATAGCCAAAGTTGACTAATGTGATAACCCTTCAAAGTCTGTTTTTGATTTTGGGCAATACGTCTC
Organism: Angiostrongylus cantonensis; assembly: GCA_009735665.1. Lineage (NCBI taxonomy): Eukaryota > Metazoa > Nematoda > Chromadorea > Rhabditida > Metastrongylidae > Angiostrongylus > Angiostrongylus cantonensis. The sequence goes on from MQTX01000404.1 coordinate 39,478, forward strand.
GTGCAATATTTGTAACTGGAGCATTTGAGTGCAGTGATGATGCTTAATAAGCATTTAGTTAGAGCCTATACTGGTTTGTCGTTTTCGTTTCCCTTGTATAGTAAAGGGTTCTGATTATGATTCAAACGTCCGTGGAGAAGTTTTTGTGATACATCGTTCGATGGAAGATGACTATTGTGATTGGACTATGTTGCAATCATATGTTATTTTGGTATGCTAACATTCAGAATTCATGTTTAAGTCATAAAACTCTAATCCAATACTTTTGTATATGGTCATCTTGCTTTTCTCAGTTCCTACTTTTCTAAACTCCAATCCGGTATTACCGTACGCGTTCAGGTTTACAAGGCACGACAACAGTGCGTGCAGAATGATGTGATTGGTCAATTCGACACGGTGGTTAATTACGTCCGAATCTGACATGTTTTTCCTTATAACTTACTCCAAACCCACATGGCAGTCTAATTACATGGAAGGTAGTTGGTTTGGATTCCCTTCTTCTTGTTGTGGTTTTCGATGGAAGTGAGTATACTCGATGACATTTTGACTGAATTTAAGAATTGGACGAACAAACTACTGCAGCATTGTAGCTTTTTCAGCTTAATCTCAAGTTTCCATTTTAACTAGCGGTGAATCTTTTATGCTATTGGGGGCTAATCTTTAAGAAGATGGGTTCGCTAAAATTGGCCTTTTCATATGCGAGTAATATAAGCATTGATATTGGCAACCTTATTTAAGAGAATTACGCTTTCTAGTGAACTCCTCACAAAAGGCCATATTGACCTCGTTCGACCTTGTTGGACTCGGAGATGTGACGACTACCTGTTACTTTACAGCATATTCGTTTGATCGAAATCATTTCTCTGGTGCATCCTGATCAATGCGTACTCTCTGACGGCTTCACTGCGAATGAGTTCCAGGTCTCTTAGATGAGCACACTGTTTTGCGTGATGTCTGGCGGAGGAGCTCGTGTCCTACTCCGCCCTTTCAATAAGCAAGCCTGTTGGCATTCTCCACTGCTAGCAGGCAACCGTTCCGTGGCTACACGAGATGAGGCAAAGAGTGCCGTTATGGTAAGACTTTCCCTTAACTTAACGATAATGATGAAATAATGGTTAGCAACGAAATCTCTCTATTAGCCTAAACCATCAACGAACAAGTGTTAACTGGCAACGACAATGTCGTTCCGAATCTCCCGTTTTCGTTCGAAACCTATCCACTAAGATATTCTAGAAGATTTTTAATGTGAAAATATTCTTTAAAGAGCGATGTCAGATCCTGCCGTGTGATACTCATTCACATTTTGTAGGCCTCTTCTGCTCTTTACTGCTTGCGCATTTCTAGCAGTTAACGTGTATTCGGTAAGTTTTTCTTTTTTGTATTTCTCAAAATATTTCCTTTTTAAGTGGTGTTCTCGACCTCAGTTTATTTTCAAAACATTGAACTCACCAATGTTTGCTTTAGCCTCGTACACAATATATTCAAAGAATATTGTTGGATCTGTCGTTATCGTCTTAAGATCTCGCCAAAATCAATGATTATTTGCTGCTCATTTCATCTTCCATTTTGATCTGAAGAACATTTGAGATTTCATCTCTATTAAGCTTATTCTAAGCTATTTAACTTTTTTAAATTTTTCGAATCGTATTTCTATAGATTATTTGATAGTGACCTGATTTACGATAATATTATCATCATCACCATCATCGTCACCATCATCATCATCATCATCGCCATCATCACCATCATCACCATCATCATCTCCACCATCATCACCATTATCATCATCATTATCATCGTCGTTATTATTATTATTATTATTATTATTATTATTATTATTATTACCATCGTAATTATATCATCACCATCAACAACAGCATTTATATATTCAATATATGTCATTCGAATTTTATCGATTAGTCGTTTTACGAGAAGAAATGCATTCATATAGTGCTTTTGTTTATTGTTATTATTTTTTCTCTGCTGATCTTACGGAATTTATGTTTATAATTGACTGGAGTTATGTATAGATTCGTTCTTAATTGCTTCCAGATGTCCTGTTCTCATGAAATTCTATTCGACAAGGTTTTAGCCGTCTAGAGTTTTTTTTAAGGAAATTCTGTCCTCTTTATGCTAATCATTAGGTCGTTATTGGGGTCATTAGGTTCTTGTCACTGAAGTCCATTGTGATGTAGTAATGTTGAACTAATTCATTATTATCGGAATCCTAGCCCACTAAGATTACTTTCGCGCAATTTTCTTACACTAACAGACGAAACGTTTCATAATTCATCTTTCGCTTTTTTTTTTGTTTTTTTCTTCGCTTTCATTGCATGATGGAGTACGAAATCTTTAGAGAACAGAGTCGTATCCCAGTTTTTAGCCGACTGTAGTGATAGAATTCTGTTTGAACGACAACTCCGATGCTTATATCTCATCAAACGATCACATTTTAACATCTTATTATTGATTAACATGAATCACATGATGTCCTGACATTTCCATATAAGACGATTTGACATTTGAATTCTTTCATTTCGACAGTCATCCTCCGTTCATTTTTCCTTTTTTCCTAGGATTTTCATAATCGATTTTTTTCTGTCCGTGTTGCTTTTCTAAAACTAATATGGTTAGATGTTTAATTTGAAAATTTATAAATGTGTGTTAGAGAATTTATAAGAAAAGAAAACATTTAGCAAACCACATGTCGAGATTGTTCAAATCGAGGATGTTTCTGCGTAGGAGAGAAGGGATCCATGGTAGGCAGTTCTTAAAACTCACGCTTATCTTTTACTTTACTTAGAAATTATTGTAAGATCTATTCAAACGATCTTAGAAACTAAAATAATGAAGAGACCATTTACGCTCGCTTATCTATTTAAGTAAGATTTTTCGCCGTTTAGAATATAATGGTGTTTTCCAGGTTAAGAATGGCATTTTCCAAGTAAAAAAAAAAAGAAAAAAAAGCTAATTGTAAACCTCCATACGATTACTGACAGTTCGTTTTTAACGGTTTCCTCGTTCCTTACTAGTCTACTAGGTTAAGTATAGTTTGGTAGTGGACGATCTTTGCTGCATAATCTTTTGCAGCTACTTCACATGTTTGTTCAAGTTTCTTTATAATGGCGAATTTTACTTCCTACTCTTGTAGAAACTACAACTACATTAGGCTACGTTTGAGTATCCATGCTTTTTTTGTCCACCAATGGAACTCGCTTACATTTTAGTGTTAATGAATGGGGACTATGTTAAAACTATGAATGAATGCTCCTAGTCTTGGCTAGGATTTCTTCATGGCAGGTGAAGCTGTCGTTGACGTTTAGACTGATTGAGAGTTTAATGAATCAATACGGCGACTATATGTGTGTTACATCGGTGAGTGAGCGACTGCTGTTGCTGCTACTGCTGGCGGTTTGTCGTCATTCTAAGGATGAGCAGTCCAGTGAGAGGATATCACGAAAATAGATAGCCGTTCATCATCACTCTCAGCCCCCACAATATGTTCCGTCCATTACTACAATCGAGAACTAGACTGCATTCGTATCCCTGGTGAATCGTGACGAGTGACGAAATGTAGCGATAAACTCAACAAGTTCATGAGACCATTATTACAACCCGTTGTTTTTTTTTCCGTTTTTTTTCTCCTCTAGAAGCGAATGCAAAGAATAATTGAAGTATTCAGATGAAAACAGTGGAAATGTTTGAAACATGAGTTTTTTTTTTGAATTTTATACGACTCGTATTCACATCCCACCTACCGTGCGGATCCCAGTATTTCCCACATTCGATTCGTTTCCTCGTATCCTTCATTCACGAAGGCCTTCCTACTTTTCGTATATGGATTCAGATATTGCTTGAGGATTGTCACTTTATCTTAAACGTCGCAGAATGCTGGTCGAGTCGATTCTCCTTGGAGTCCTAACATTGCCAAGCAGGAGCGTTCCCAATTGTACTGCACACAGTGGTTTTTTTCTGGACACCTCCGGTAGCAATTTCCCGACCCCATAGGAATGAAAGGTTCGGCGTTCCTTGTGTGGGGTCAAACCAGCAAGTGCTCATGATGATCGGCATCGTTACCACTATGCTATCCGCTCCTGAAATCTGAGTTAACTACTGTATTTATAAAAATGGGAACGAATATTCGTGATCAGCTTTTTTTAGCAGGCGTAGTAGATATCAACGTAGGGAAACTAAACTGTATGAAATTTATTAGGAGGCGACAATATGAATATACCAGGCACACATTAGACCCAAAATCACATCACTTTTGACAAATGCGTTTATCTTTCTGTTTTTATTAAAGATAGGAAACGAGCCACTGCTTGTTAGCTGTTTTTACTCTGCTTTACAACTTTAAAGTAGCCTTGAACCTAAAGTCCCACCTGCTTTGCATGTGTCGAGTTGAAAAATGGGAAGCAAGTTTCTGTTGCATTTTGCAGTCACTTATTTTAAACCAACTGATGCACTAAACAAACGTTGTATCAACATAAACCAATGAGTTTACTCAGTAATAGGAGAGGCGGAAGAAAATGAATTCAATTATTGAAGATACTAGCAATAATTTTAAGATTAACAACGTATTGAGACAATATACGATGATTTCTGCAGGGTGCACCTGGACCTCAGGGTCCTCCCGGTTCACAAGGAATCCGTGGCTTTCCCGGTCCTGAGGGATTGGCAGGGCCAAAAGGACAAAAAGGTGCACAGGGACCACCTGGACCACAAGGTCCAAAAGGAGATCGAGGACCGATCGGCGTACCTGGATTTCCGGGCAATGACGGGGCAAACGGACGACCCGGAGAACCCGGCCCCCCAGGAGCTCCCGGTTGGGATGGATGTAACGGAACAGACGGCGCTCCCGGAATTCCTGGACGACCAGGACCTCCCGGTATGCCAGGATTCCCTGGAGCCCCAGGATTGGACGGTGCGAAGGGTGAGCCAGCCATTGGTTATGATGGAGCGCCAGGAGAAAAGGTATGATTCAAAGTAACAAACTACTAACAAACGGAGTTTTTTTTTTCTTCTTTTAGGGAGATGGTGGTATGCCTGGTATGCCTGGACTGCCTGGACCACCAGGAAGAGACGGCTATCCTGGAGAGAAAGGTGATCGAGGCGATGTCGGACCTCCCGTATGTAACTTCGAAAACTTACATAATAGAGTTTCACGTGTGTAGCACCAAGCTTGTGCAAGTATATATTATCTAGGGACCACGAGGACCACCAGGTGAAGCTGGAATTCCAGGAAATCCTGGAATTGGTAGCATTGGACCCAAAGGAGATCCAGTAAGTGGCGTGTTCTTATTGCAAAAGTTATTTTTTTTCGCATTTCACGTTAAAGTGAATTGTATTCTTTGTTTTTGTACAATTGAGTCGCCTAGAATTAGAGAAAAAGAATTTCTCTACCCTTCTTAAGTTTTTCTCCACAACAACGAACAATGTAGGAGTTGACTTAACCTTGTTACGTTTATATGCGGCGACTTGAAACTGTAGATTTCAGTTGTCAGTTGAAGATTTGAAAAGTCTAGTCTAAAGTTATAGTGTACGAAAGGCCGTAGTCTAAAACTACTATGGTCATCACGACAGTTTCATTGCGTACCTATTTTCATGTAACAATATCTTTCTTATAACACTTATGTAGATATTTTGCTGGCTAACTCTATTTCAGAAGCCTCGAAAAAGTCGAGTATCAGGGGTTGTTCGGTTTTTCCGGATACCTCTACTTGCTATGACATACGTAGTTCCTTAATTAATACCTATCTACTTTCTTTCAGATCAAAAGAGAACTGAAATTTGCTTTTGTACCTTGTGTTTTACATAGCTGACAGCTGGTAAGTGGTGATAATTCGGGGAAGGTGGCTCGATTTCCACAACTTTAGACAAAGAAAACCTTGCCCAACGAACAATTTATCGCTCAAATAGGAATCGTTGTGGAATCCGTGAAATTCTTCGTGATACCTGAAGGCGGGCCATTGAAATGTCACATATTTTCGGATTTGTTGTGTTGTTTACAAGTTCTTATGTTTTAGTCGAAATTTAAAAAAAAGTAGTCTATTTTAATTGCTTACTAAACGAGCTTTAACGTTGAAATTCGTCCTAGGTAGGCGTTCCGTCTACAATTTATATCAATTTTTGCAAGAATGCCATTAGCGAGTAGGCAAATTTCAACAGTGAATGAAAAAATATTGAAGTGCATTCCTTCCTAAGTTATTTCAAGTAACTTCGTTAACTAACTGTTCGTGTCTTACCTATCCAAAATAGACCTGGTTGTGTTTTACAAATGGTGATTACACGTGCTGAATTGTGGCTGAGGAATATAGAAGTTGTCCTTATAGAGTGGTCTTTCTATTGCTATCAGTAAAGTCTGCCGCATTTCAACACGATGTGTTTCTAGGGTGATATAGGACAGCAGGGACCGCCCGGCCCACCTGGGCCTCGCGAGTTCACGGGAAGTGGCTCGATTGTAGGTCCGCGAGGAAACATCGGAGAAAAAGGATTCAAGGTATTTATGCACTATCGTTTTAGGGAGATGTGGGAGCTCAAGGTCCACGTGGACCTCCTGGCCCAATTGCGTCTACTATGGCAAAGGGAACGATAGTCGGTCCCAAGGGAGATGTAGGAGAGAAGGGAGAAAAGGCAAGAGCAGCGCCAAAATCACTAACATTAAGCTAACTTCTTTCGCTGCCTGCCCATTAAGCTTTATTCGATCGCATGTCCTACTGAGCTACAACCTATTTTGCAGTTTGATTATTCTATTTCTTCACGAGTTTTATAATTATTAACTGATTACCGATAATGTCTTCTCCATAATGCTAATGCTGTTAAATAGAGCATAGTTTAGAAAAAGTGTTCTGATAATAGCTTGAAAACTTTGGTTGGCGTGGTGAGCTTATGTTAGCATGATGCTTTCAATTGGAATAGCTTTCAATATTTCAACGATTTAGGGAGAGCCTGGTGAATCTGGTCCTCGTGGCTATCCTGGAAATGCAGGATTGCCAGGTCAGCCAGGCTTACCCGGAATGAAAGGAGAAAAGGGGCTATCTGGACCAGCAGGGCCGAGAGTTGGTTTTTTTCTGTGATTATCCGCATTGTAAACTATTTTGTCATCTTTTTGATCTTATTTTCATCTCTCATTAAGGGAAAGGAAGGTCGACCTGGAAATCCAGGTCCTCCTGGATTCAAAGGAGATCGTGGTCTGGATGGAGTGCCAGGCTTTCCTGGTATGCCTGGACAGAAAGGTGAAGCTGGATATTCAGGAAGAGATGGACCAAAAGGAAATACTGGACCTCCTGGACCTCCTGGTGTATGGCTTTGATTAAAGGAAAAAAGGACAACTCTTTCTCGATTTTTATTGTTCACATTTTAGGGAGGCTCATTCACTGATGGACCTCCAGGTCCACCTGGACTGCAAGGTCGCCCCGGAAACCCCGGACCACCTGGAAACGATGGATTTCCTGGTCAACCTGGTCCTTCTGGTCCTCCAGGCCAACCTGGAGGTCCTGGAGTTCCAGGATTGCCTGGACTTGAAGGCCTACCCGGTCCGAAGGGTAATAAGGGAGACAGTGGTATTCCTGGTGCTCCTGGCGTTACGGGCCCTCCTGGACAAGTTGGTGCACCTGGACCAAAGGGAGAACCCGGTGCTCGTGGAATTCCTGGACAAAGCATTCCTGGTTTGCCCGGTAAAGACGGGCGGCCCGGACTTGATGGTGCACCTGGCCGAAAAGGAGAACAGGGTCTTCCCGGTGTTCGAGGTGGGCATTTCCCCGGTATTAATTACGCTTCTATCAATTTATGATTTTCCTTCCTTAGAAGTTTTAGTGTTCAGGGCCACCTGGTGATTCTTTGAATGGCCTGCCAGGTCCTCCTGGTCCCCGTGGACCAATGGGACCAAAAGGATACGATGGACGAGACGGAATTCCCGGTCTGCCAGGCATTCCTGGACCGAAGGGAGATCGCGGTGGTACATGTTCGATATGTGCACCTGGAATGAAGGGTGAGAAAGGAACACCAGGATATCCTGGACTACCTGGACCGCAAGGAGATCGTGGCCTTCCTGGAATGCCTGGACCTAATGGAGATCCTGGAGACGATGGATTACCTGGACCACCTGGACGTCCTGGAGCGCCTGGAGCTCCAGGCCTTGATGGATTACCAGGACTACCTGGACAAAAAGGCGAACCGACACAACTTGTTCTACGACCTGGACCTCCTGGATATCCTGGAATGAAAGGAGAACCAGGTTTCCCAGGGCAGCCTGGAATAGATGGATTGCCTGGATCACCTGGGCTTTTAGGTCCTGCCGGTCAACCTGGAATGCCAGGAGAAAAAGTATGAATATTAATTTCGCTTTTCTTTTAATTGTACGTGTAGTTTACTGGATTTTTTAAGGGTGAACCAGGACTGCCCGGTATTCCTGGAAAACCTGGAAAGGACGGATTGCCTGGACTTCCTGGACTGAAGGGTGAACCTGGGTTTGGCCAACCAGGTCTACCTGGTCCTGCTGGACCAAAGGGAGACATCGGACCCTCCGGTATCCCTGGTCTGCCTGGACCACAAGGCCCTCCAGGACCACCTGCTCCGAAGAGTGTAGTCAAGGACGGTGCACCTGGAAGACCTGGACTGCCGGGATTACCAGGAGAAAAGGGCGATGCTGGATACCCGGGAAGACCTGGAGACGTTGGATCGCCTGGTTTACCAGGAGTAAACGGACGTAAAGGAGAAAGAGGATTGCCTGGTTCTCCAGGACAACCTGGCATACCAGGAATACCAGGAGAGAAAGGTTTTGCAGGTTAGTTATAAGCCATTACTTGGTAGAAGAAAGTGATCCGAAGCCTGTAAAACCAGGAAAAATAGTGTACTAAAATTTTGACGTTTTAGGACTGAGCGGTCTACCTGGAATACCAGGCCCCAAGGGAGAGCCTGGCCATCCCGGGCTACCAGGACTTCCTGGTATGAAAGGGGAACAGGGAACATCAATGACTGGCCCTCCTGGACCGCCCGGATTTCCGGGTCTCAAGGGAGATGCAGGACTTCCTGGACCGCCTGGACTTCCTGGACTTGATGGTCAACGAGGAACTCCCGGAACACCTGGTTTAAAAGGAGATTCTGGATTGCCTGGACAACCTGGACAACCTGGATATCCTGGAGCAAAAGGAGAACCCGGATTGCCTGGAATTCCAGGTGAGTTCTTATTTGTTTGCATAGTTTTCATTGGGGGTTTAAATCCTTTTAGGATTGTATCCACTATTAGTGTTGGGCATTCAGGAAAGTTTTTACTCCATTTACCTTTTCCGGTTGAAAATAGTGGAACTTATGGAAATTGATAGTTCCTAGTAGTTCCTTCACGGTGCTGATCATAGTTTACACTGCTGCAGTTTCTATAACGTTAATTTTGTTGGTTAAATTTTTATAATACACTCTTTAAAAATCACAAAAATATGAAATTGCAAAGATATCATCACTATAATGACACTGAAATGTGAGCAGAACAGCGAGCCTCAGTTGTGATTCGAACCCACGACTACCCTTTAAGGGGGCTCAGGTGCTGTCTAGTATAAAGTCTTTGCTTTGCCTAATTTTTTGTTCTCGCGGTACTATGGGCAATCACCCATCCATGGTAATGATTTGATGACCACAAATCGATATTGAATCTAGTTAAATTGGATCTGTAGCTAAAATAAAAATATTTTGATTTTTACTTGCTGCCTATTCCTTTTTTCATAGATGGGTGTAATGTGAAATAATTATACCACGTCTAATTGGCAAATGAAAGACGAAAATTTTAAAAGTTACTTTTCGAGAAGTATTTTGAACTGCAAATCTGTGCTTTTCCTGGTTGTATGGTTCCAAAATTACTTCCAGTGACTGTAATATGTTATAAGGAGACGACACAACGATTTTATGCCGCTTCATTAATTCACTATCTTAACATTTTGTATAGATTTTATGCAGTCAAAAGACAGCCGAAGAACTTTATAATAGTTCTATTTTTTGTTCGCATTTTAACAACTACTTTTAATGATGTTTTTTTAAAAATATTTTTGGGAAATTTCTTTTACTATTTGCACATTTCAGGAAAGGAAGGACTACCCGGAATACCCGGAATGGATGGTTTGCCTGGATTACCTGGGCAAAAAGGAGATGACGGTCTTCCAGGGCTCCCAGGACCCAGCGGACAAAAAGGAAATGTTGGACTACCAGGAGCGCCGGGACAACCAGGAATGACGGGTCCACCTGGTTATCCTGGACAAAAAGGATTGAATGGAATACCAGGCGTGCCAGGCTCTAAAGGCAAGTAATTTTACTAATGTTTACTTCTACGGAAAAAGAATGAAGTTATTTCAGGTGACTCTGGATTACCTGGACTACCCGGACAACATGGCGAGAAAGGCAACGCAGGCTTACCAGGAATGCCCGGATTACCTGGCATGAAAGGCAACATTGGACTACCAGGTCCACCTGGAAAAGATGGATTTCCTGGTATTCCGGGATTGAAAGGAGATCGTGGGTTCAGCGGACTTCCAGGGGAGAAAGGAGAGCCTGGACCAGCTGCTCGTGATGGGTTAAAAGGAGATCAAGGATTGCCTGGGCAGCCTGGACTTCGAGGGCCACCTGGACCACCAGGACTACCCGGTCTTCCTGGACCCAAAGGAGACTCGGGTCTGCCAGGATATGGACAACCAGGTCTCAATGGTGAAAAAGGTCTTCCTGGTGTACCAGGAAAAATGGGACGACCTGGCCCACCAGGTCCTCCAGGGCAGGACGGTCTGCCAGGCTTCCCTGGACTCAAAGGAGAACCGGTTAGTTTAGAGTAGGATTGCTGTGAAATTTCATCAAGTGCGCCATATTGATTTTTCTAAAACACTCATTTAGGGCTTTCCTGGTCAACCTGGTCTACCAGGCAAAGATGGACTTCCTGGCCTCCCAGGCATGAAAGGCGAACTCGGAGCACCTGGAGCTCCTGGTCAACCTGGCGAAACAGGACCGGCTGGGCCAGTGGGTGCTCCTGGAATTCGAGGAGATAAAGGGCAAGCTGGCTTGCCTGGACTACCAGGAGATCGCGGACTCGATGGCATCCCGGGAATGAAAGGCGAGCAAGGATTTCCAGGACAGCCAGGACTTCCTGGTGTACCCGGATCTAAAGGTGACGCAGGTGCTCCTGGATTCCCCGGATTGAAAGGCATGGAAGGATTTCCTGGACCAAGTGGTCCTCCTGGTTTGCCTGGATTAAAAGGCGATGCTGGATTTCCTGGACTACCAGGTCGTGATGGATTAAATGGAAGCCCTGGAGAAAAAGGAATGGCAGGTTTACCTGGATTGCCAGGAGCTCCAGGTGAGTACAACGAGCCTTATTTGTCTAGAATGAAGTTTTACATAGATTTAACTGTTACCATCGAATGTTTTGATATGCTTCTTTCTAAGCATTAAATCACGATTTCAGTTTGCTCCTAATCAGCCCATTGTTTAAAGTAGTATTAAGGTTGTAATTAATTAAGAAACTGTAATGATCTGAGTACGGTATCAAGCAAAAATAATCACTTTTAAGTCTGCACTATTTGTTCTTTAGGACAAGCGTTTCCTGGACCTCAAGGACCACCTGGACCCCCAGGATTTCCCGGAAAAGATGGTTTACCTGGTTTACCTGGTCTCAAGGGTGAACCTGGTCTACCAGGATATCCCGGAGCACCAGGTTTGAAAGGTGAAAGCGGCTTGCCAGGTTTCCCAGGACAAAAAGGAGAACCTGGGATACCAGGTATCCCTGGAAAAAGAGGTAACGATGGTTTTCCTGGAGCACCAGGAAAAGACGGTCTTCCCGGTCTTCCTGGCCTCAAAGGAGAACAAGGTATGCCTGGACCTCAAGGACCACCAGGAATGCCAGGCCTCCCAGGATTAAAAGGTGCTTTTTGCGTTTCAGTTTACAGGTCTTTCTTGATACATCGTTACTATTTCTAAACGAAAAAGATCTTCCTAGTTTTCATTACTCAGTATATATATATATATATATATATATATATATTTCTCCATTTTAGGTGAAGCTGGTTTACTTGGATTCCCGGGTCAAAAGGGAGAAAGTGGCTTGCCAGGCCTTCCTGGTCAGCCTGGTTTGCCCGGAATGAAAGGAGAAGCAGGATTTCCTGGGCTACCAGGTCGTGAAGGAAAACCAGGTCTTGATGGACCTCAAGGACCTCCTGGACAGCCTGGCCCAAGTAGTATCAGTGTGCCTGGCCTTAAAGGAGAGCCAGGTCTCCCAGGTCTACCCGGAATACGAGGAGAAAAAGGACTACCAGGTCTCGACGGACCACCCGGTCTTGATGGACCTCCTGGACAACCTGGATCACGTGGAAGCGACGGATTTCCTGGTCAGCCTGGTCTACCTGGCGAGAAAGGCGCGCCTGGTTTGCCTGGAGGGCCCGGTCTTGACGGAATGCCTGGAGGACCTGGTCAACCCGGGTTCCCTGGAGCACCTGGACCAGCTGGGCCTGCTTATCGAGACGGCTTTCTTCTCGTGAAACATTCTCAAACCACCGAAATACCACGTTGTCCAGAAGGGCAAACGAAATTGTGGGATGGCTACTCGCTGCTGTACATCGAAGGAAACGAAAAATCGCACAATCAAGACCTTGGTGGGTGTTTTTTTCTCTGCGGCACTTGAAAGGAAAAATGGCAGACAGGCATTTAAAATATAAATAAATATATAACCCCATTACATCTGCTTTTAAGGTCATGCTGGTTCATGTCTTCAACGCTTCTCCACGATGCCATTTTTGTTCTGCGACTTCAACAACGTCTGCAATTATGCGTCGCGTAACGATAAGTCGTACTGGCTCTCCACCACCGCTCCAATCCCAATGATGCCTGTTAGTGAGGGCGAAATTGAGAGCTATATTTCAAGGTTTGTTCACCTTTCAAGGCATTGATAACTATAAGGATTCATTTAAAAAGATGTTCCTCTCTCTTTGTCCGACTATAGTTCGTTAATCATAAGGTGAGCTAACTCACTCTGTTGCGCTTGCTCGAGGTAGAAGAAGGCCCACACGGTTTTGATACAAAAGTTTTATTCTTACTATGCTTGTGTAGAAGCTAACAACAAGTCTTTAGCCGAGCTCTTCCCTACCAAAGATACACTCTTTATTGAACTTTTTTGAGAATTTTTCAAAGTTCTTCTCAGTTTAGGAGATCCTATTGGGATCAATCCTACGCCATGCCTTCAAGTTTCTAGAACAACCCCCTAACCATGAGAAAAAAGTTCCTGAACATCCTGAGCAAGTAAAATTGCAACACCGTTAGCGGTGAAGTCATTGCCAAGTACTGACTTATTCAAACGTCTTTCTATGATGTTGTTCTGGTCTTTAAGAAATTACGAGGTTTAAATGAGCTGTTAGTTACTTAATTTCTTACCAACGTCATTTATATGAGCTTCTGGTCACTTTAAATATTTTTTGACCAGTGTTAACTATGAGGTAAAACTACAGGTTTTTACTCATGATTTTTCTCAGATGTTCTGTATGTGAAGCGCCAGCTAACGTTATTGCCGTACACTCGCAAACAATACAAATTCCCAACTGCCCGACCGGATGGAACAGTTTATGGATTGGATATTCGTTTGCAATGCACACTGGAGCTGGTGCTGAGGGTGGCGGACAATCACTTAGGTAATGCTTCGACGCTCACAGCTTTATATGAATACCAAGTAATCGGGAATATTAGAGTTGTAGCTGAATCGATGTGTTGATAAATTCATCATGTCCACTGTTTGGAGTGGAGGGCTTGTTTGTTGTCTTGACACGCTTCTCGTTAGCTTTAAAGCCTTTAATCCGAGCGTAGAGGGGTGTGAGATAATCGAACGTTTTGCCGATTGTTTCTTTTGTCGCGTTCGAATATTGTTCGAACTTTTGATCTATGTTTGATAGAGTAGACTACGTTTTTTTTTGAGTGCTGCAGCGAGTACTTCCAGTACATTTTGATGTCTTGGGGTCATGCTAAGACTGCAACCCTTTCTCCCATCTTCTGTAAGCTCTTGTGAATGAAGGTAGGGGTTATTTCGTCCTGCTGGTTTTGAATGCTTACCATCTCTAAATACGCATCTTTGAATCGCGTTAGAATCTTTGTAATTGGGTGGTATATCGCGAAAGTGTTCGCTTGTGACTGTCAGTGTTAGGCTGGACGACATGATGAGACTTCAGTAGTTATGCTTTGTTTTTTTCTATAATGAAGATAACGGAGTGCGGCTCGCTAGATCCCGTGATTTGACCGATGCATCAGTTTGTTGTGGCGTTCACAACTTTATATAGGCGTTCACAACTTTATATAAATACCAGATAATTGGAAATATTAGTTTTTGTAGCTGCCACGCGAGTCTTCTGTGTGGAAATCGCTGAGTCGAATGCCTTGAGAAACTGGGTTATAACTTTTATAACTAAAGTAACAAAAATAACAGCACAGTAACAGCGAAGCGAGGTACACGAGACGAAATGGAAGGGCACTGGTTAGACGAATTGATCGAATTGAACTAACTGGATGAACTTCCAGAGCTAAATGAAGGGCTGGTTGTATTTGTTTAATGATGGGCGTTGTGAGGCTAGAATGGATGAAAACATAGTTTGCTAACAAGACGTGTGGGAAAGTTCCTCAGACAATGTAATCTGATAAGGCGAGGTGTACACATAATACTGTAGTCATGAGATAACAACTATAACAATAACAAGAGATTTGTATGGGATAACAGCGTAGCATATGTTTTTTACATGCGGTTTATCAGATCGTCATGGGAAAGTTTACAAAAGACATTGCCCTTAGGCGATGCCTATTCAATAATTGTGCAGTAACGTTTCTACTAATAAAAGAGAACTGAATCAAAACCCATTTCAGTTCACCGGGCTCATGTCTAGAGGATTTCCGAGCTACGCCATTTATTGAATGCAACGGTGCACGAGGCACATGCCACTACTTTGCCAATAAATTCTCCTTCTGGCTCACAACAATCGACAACGATCAAGAATTTAAGGTCGGTTAAGCATTTTTCCCTCATCGTTCACTTTATCGCCTATAATGCTATTTGAAAAGCATCGTTTTTTCATAAGATTTACTAATTTTGATACAGAAAGTAATGCCCACCCTTCTACATTCTATATGACGAAACCATGATTGACTTCAATTAGATTAAATAGAGGCGCAGAGCAGTCTTTTGGTATGGCACGCTGACACAGATTTCTAGTCGCTAGTTCGACCAACTTAGAAACTGGTCGCTCCTCATCATTTTATGATTTGCTTAACAACTCATATGAAAACAACAGGAATAACTTATTTTATTTGCATTTTTCATTTGCTTTCCACTTGTTCTTCGGTTAGTGTCTTCACATTCCAATACTTCATGTTGAAGTTTTAAATCCAAACTAGGGTGGGCAACGTTTCTAATTGGAAGCAACCAATTGGTCTTAGGAAAGGAAGTTCCGAAGTGTTTTTGTTCTTTCCATGGCATAACATCGCGTCAGAGTCTCTTCTAATTCAGTTAGTTATCACGTGGCGTCCCATCTACTTCGCAATTTGGTTACGGACATACGGCTTATACGTTGTTCTAGACACAGACCGCTTAAATTTAGGCACACCCATGCGCATGCATAAATATCATTGTTTACATAGGTAAGGCATAGGTCAACTCCATGCAATAGAAGCAAAGTGCTATTCCATTACATGGACACAGCGGCGTCTCTTGGTTAGTGAACGACTGTTTTCAGTGTTTATTTCACAACTTTGCTCACCACATGCGGCCCTACACAAGGCAGCCTTAGAAATGGGTTCAGATGGTAAGAAACTCGGTCCCAATTCTCCCTCCCCTCAAAATTATGTCCGTAGCTGCGATCCTGCGGTAAAAAATGGTTTCTGGAGCAGTTAATCACAACAGACAAGAAGTTTTCTTAATATGTAGTAATCCATTCTCTAATAAATTGCCCACAGTAGACTTTCTTTGCTGAAGTGTAGAAGTAAAAATGAAAATTCTTCATCACAAACATTCTAATGAGTGAGTAGTAGTTTTATGATTTTAATTTAATGATAATAACCGTTCTTTTCTATGGAACTTGTATCGCAGTACTTAGTGGTGTCCTGCAATACAGACAAGATTGGTGTCGATCCGGCGCGCCATGCTAACCAATTCTATACTAACACCCTGGGATCGGATCTTGTATGCTAAATATGAATTCAATCACCTTAACAATGTTTGATGTGGTCGAATGTACAAAGATTTGTTTGCATATTGATTGACATCGAGGAGTTTATGGTCTTTTTTAGGATTTGATGGCTCTTTTCAGATTCCTGAGAGTCAGACATTAAAGTCGGGCAGTTTGCGTACACGTGTCTCACGATGCCAAGTGTGTATTAAGTCAACGGACGGTCGCCGCTAAATCTTTCGTTAAAGTAGCTTTCATTTACGTCTCATTTACATAAATAATTATGTACGTGTGACTCATCTCCATGCCATGCCCAAATCAATACTGCCAAATAGCATTGCATTATTCGATTTCTTTGTATGTTGTTCTCATTGTGAACTCGCTGACAAACCTTTCTTTTATTCGGTTACAATGATTTCATTTCTTTCTTTTTTAGTTATCGATATCATTCGTATTTATTATATGAATGTTCGGATTGTGATCAGCCTGCCTTATAAGAACTACTGCCTTTGTACTGTGTAAGTTCAACAATGATGGTGCTTTACTGCTGTTTTATTTGATAAAAACTAATAAACATTAAATGAATTGATAACAAATCAATAATTAGCGGAGCTGTGAAACAGTGAGCTTAAGAGCATCAAAGAAAACAAGGAGTATGTGAATGATAACGAAAGGAGGAAATGTATAAAAAAGGGCAAAACCAAAACTAGAAATGAGGAGATGTAAGTATGAGATATCAATGAAGTATTTTGTTTGGCATAGGTGAAATAATTTTGGAAAAACTGTTAGAAAAAATCAAACACTTATAGCATTCGAAGCAATTGTACTGCTTGTAGTTCCACATAAATATATTTATAATAATGAACCGTAATGCTTTAAATAAGCGGGCGGGCACCACAGTGGTAGTGATGTCTATCATCACGAGCATGGTGCCAGTTCGATTCCACTCCGGGCAGCCAAACCTCTCACCCCTCTGGGGTCGGGAAATTGGTACCGGACTTGTCGGGGAGAAGATCACTCTGCAATCCAATTGGGAACACTCCAGAATGGCTGTCTCAGGACTCCACGGAGATTTGCTCGACCAGCATTCTGCGACATTCGCAGTGAAATGAAAATCCTCAAGTATCATGCGAAACCACACGTAAAAGTTGGAAGGTCTTCGTGGACAATGGATGCGAGAAAACGAATCGAATGTGAGAAGTGCTGGGATTCCCACAGTAGACGCGAAGGCGGGTCATACAAAAAACAAAAAATAAAATGTTTGAAGCTTCGATGAGTAATGGTAATACCTAGCGACGACATATGCTGCATATGACTCAAAAGTGAAAGGCATTTCCGACGGCATGAATCGCTTGTGACTCTAGCAAAACGTCGAGAAAATGTCAAAGGAGAATCGCAAATAAAAAGCTCTTTGCAATAACGGGACGTTGTGTTTTATCGGTGTATGTCTATAGATAGTTATAGTTATTACACGAAATATGTTCTGTACGCATTAAAATACGTCGGGACTATGCTAGCAGGTAAAAATTGCACTTTAATTTAGACGTTGCGCAGAATCTTTCTTCAAGACTTAATAATACCGGATACTTAAGTCTACTGAGTTTGCGTGTGCGAAGTATCTCACGTTCGTAATTCGCGACGTTCAACACCGAACGAAGAAGAAAACCGACCCATAATACATCTGCTTTGAAAAGAGCTTACACTAAGGAGAGGGGGAGGAGCTGCTTACCAGCATTGCATTAGGCTGATTTTAAACTCCCGCAATTACTTAGTATTTTACTTTTGGTGTAAAAAAGGTTTCTGTGTTAATCAATTACTGAGAGATACGCCATATATTCGACTCGATTATGCGTAACTAGAGGTTACTGAATGCATATCTGGCCTATACTATGACTCACAAGTCCACCGACGTGTGAGTTAGTGCGGCTATCCTCTCAGACAAGTCTGCTACGAATTTACCTACCTCAGATAAATGCAACTCTTGGTGAACCCTAGGCATGGCTTCGAACCCACGTGTATTCCAAGACGCCTTTAACCACTGCGTTACACGCGAATCCCATCCGTTACTTGTGTGAAACGAGATACTCCTAGCATCGTCCTTTCGACTGCGCGTTCGATAACGCTGAGTGGTCTTTCATACTGCTAACGTAGCAACCATGTTCTGACGCATATGTTAGGGCAGGAAGAACCGTTGAGTCGAAAAGGTGGGCACGAGGTATGGTTTTCTTTGTTCTCGTCTCTACATCCTCGATGCTCTTGAAAGCTCCTCAAGCCGCTCGTTTCCTTCTGCTCAGCTCTGGAGCTAAGTCGTTCGTCATATTGATTTCCCGACCTAGATAGACATAACTGGAGCATTCGGAGATATCCGTTCCGTTGAGCATGAGTGGAGCAAACGAAACCAATCCGTTCTTCATGAATATCCTCTTATTGGGATTTAGCCAAAGACCAATCTTTCCACCCGCTTTATCAAAGTCCGCAAGCATACGCTCCGCTTGGCTAATGTCTGGTGTTATAAGAACGATATCATCAGCAAAGTGAAGGTGATGTATCTGCCGACCATTGATTTTCACTCCCATGTTATCCCAATCCAATGTTCGCATGACGTTCTGGAGGGTGGCTGTAAATAATTTTGGCGAGATTGTATCGCCTTGCCTAACTCATCTCTTGACGTCAACGTTAATATCGTTCTAGAATGGTCAAATTTTGGTTGTGAAATTGTTGTACAGCTCACCACGAAAAATCTTTATGTACTGAGTTGGGGCTCCTTGACTACCAACGGCTTCCATGACTGCTTCTATCTCAGTTGAATCAAAGGCCTTCTCTAAGTCGATGAAAGTGAGGCAGAGCGATCTTTTGTACTCTCACGATACTTCAACGAGCCTTGTTATCGTGTGAAGTGGTTCATCGTACTAAATCCTTTTCGAAACCCTGCTTGCTCACATGGCTGTTCTTCGTCCAGTGTTCTGTCAACCCTGTTTAGGATGACTCGAGTGAAAAGTTTGTAGACGACAGACAACAAGCAGTTTGACCGATAGTTTTCGATATCGTGTAGGTCACCCTTCTTGAACACGGTCTTGCTGGTCATCCACTGAGTGAGAAGCTTGCATTGAGGCAGGTAACGTGTGTAGAACCGAGCCAGTGTGCTTACGAGGACTGGCGGAAGGTTCTTCAAGTGTTCTAATCTTGTCCTGTCCGGACCTGGTGCTGTTGGATTTTTCACCGACGAAATGGCATGTCGGATTTCGGAAGGGAGAACCAGTGGTACAACATATCCATCCTATTTCATTTCATATGACGGGAGATGAATGTGGCTATCGCAGAGATCTGAGTAGTATTCATGAATGGTTTTCTTCATTACCTTTCTGAACGTTGTAACTGTTCTGTCTGGGCGTCGGAGTGCAATAATCATGGTCTTGTAATTGGCAACGCTTCGGTGGGCTTTGCCAATGCTTTTCCCGAATTCGGATTTTCAGCGTACGATTGGAAATGAACGTGCAGCATTTCTATAGTGGTTTAACACTTCATCGTGGTTTGCTGAGTTATTTCAGGATGTTGGACTTGTTACAGTAAGAGTTGAATACTAGGATAGCCTTCCAGGCTGAGAAAAAATTCGACATTTCCCTGCAAGACTTCAACTACGAGCAGAGGAATATCAAAAGTCACTGTAGACCTGGTAACTATTTGCCCCACTGTAAAATGGCAAATTTCTTTCCGATCCACAAGCAGCGGGAGCTGTTGTGACGTAAAGGATAAAGGATAAAGCTCTCGGAGTTGATCAATCCCTGATGGATGCGCCATGAATTCGACTTCATTAAGTATCGTTAGAGGTGATTTGATGCATATCTGGCCTTTACAATGACTCGCTGTGGCCTGCCGATGTATCGAGTCAGTGCTGCTATTCTCCCAGACAAGTCTGGTACCAATTTGTCGACCCAGAAAGGATGGAAGGTTTGGTGGGCCATGGGCGCAGGGATCGATTCCATGTGCGTGTCGCTGTAGCGCCTCCAACCACTGCGCCACATGCGCTCTGTTGTGACTTATTAAGCGATTTATTTTTTTAACACGTTTGATGGAAAACCATTGCAAAATCAAATTGTTCAGAATTGGTTTTAACAATAAATGCCATTAATGGTAAACAACTTAAGAGATGAGTCATAATAGAAACGATTCGTTGACCGTTTATTTGCGGCAGGATCAACAATACTTCAAAAGTTTCTTTGAAATAACCTAATAAGTGTAAAACTGTATGTACTTCTGGTAACAGTATAGTTTGCAGGACTTTTATATACAAACATACAGAAACGGCAACGTTAAGCAACTAGCGATCACTTACTGAAGAAAGAGGTACATATATATTTTACAGAAACTATCTGTTTAAAACCAGTATTTCAAAGTAGTTGCTTTAGCATTCAATGTTTGCTAACCAACTTCAACTGGCGAAGTCCAATTGCCCGTACGGAATGTATGATTCGTATCAATTTCAATTCGTCTTTAGGCGATTGCTTTCGTCATAACGCTTACTGTAACGCGAAAATAAAGATGACATAACAGAGGAAAGAGGATCGGTATGAATTGGTCATTCTCGTAAGAGAAAATATGAATATAAGTGTCTCTGTGTATGGGTAATAAAGTGCATAGAGATAATACGAAAATATAAGAGCATTATCATACATATAACAAGAAAAAGAAACGAAAACATTGCTTAAGGGAAAATTTGGCTTCTACAACCCATCGCTTCTATGTGGAACGTTTTTTATCCGGGAAACATTTCCAACAGCTTAGATAAGAGTGATAATAATTTCTTTTATGCTCCGCCGCACGTATCAGAATCTAAGCGACGATATGTTTGATATTTTTTGTACTGCTCAAAATGATACTGCCAGTCTATGATGTACTCGTTCTGCCATTTGTCCATTTGTTGCTTCCAGAGCAAGAACGGATCTCCAACATCAGCTGAAAAATGGTACCTGTTCACACGAGCTAATTTTGCAGTATTTTTTCAGGAAAACATTTCTAAGTGCGTACAACACGGTATGAGGAATAAAACGGCTGAACGTAGTATTTATTATCTGTGGTTATACAGGACCAAATGTAACTCTACGTTTTAGGTCTAGCGAAAGAAAAAGGACGAACGATTTGAATGCGACAGTTGTAATATATGAATCGGCCCTCAACGGTTTGCCACTTGTTCATGGTTTGAGGTTTTCGTGAATGTCGCACTGAACTGTAAGGCTGGATATTCTGTAATCCCGTGGTACGATCACCCAAAGATCACCATGTCGTGCTAGATATTCATTCATCCCATGAAAGGAACGCTTAGAAGCCTCAATTTCATGTGGGAGCACACCAAAGGGTTTTCAGACCTTTCAGAAACCGACACACTGTTCTCGATTCAATGAAGGTCGATCACTGCCATGTGAATACGTGGGAACCTCCTGGCACAGTTTTTGAGGAATACCATGCGAAAAAGAACGCTCCAGTAAAAAAAAATATTGCTATGTTGAGATCAACTGGTGAAAGTGATCCATCCAAGTAACCAAGCAACCATCTAATTAATTATAGGCGTCCATCTATGGAAAAGTGAAATCGCAGAAGCCTATTAATCTTATTCAGCGTGTGTAACAATCAACGTAGAAATTCTTGAAATCTTACCAACAGCTGCCATAAGATTTGGCAAGTACGCTTTCCAAAATGCACAGTGTTTTCGTCGAGGACCGTGACCAGTCCGACGAGAACCAGGATATGCAGACTCAACTGTCATATTCATGTACTCCATAGATTGAGAATTGTACTTTGGCCATACATCGGCCGTATATGTGCCGTCTTCATTTTTATTCGGATCACTGAATAAATGAAAAACTATGCGCAGATTAAAAGAAATCGTACAAAAATCGGTTTTGTACTGAAAAAAGTGTCATTGATTTCATTCATTATTTAGGTTTAAACACACCCCATTCTGGCAAAGTTTGCCCAGTATCGCATAAATCTGCTGCTGAGCTCTTGTTCCTCAGCTGTGTAATTGAATTTCTTGTTGTAAGGTTCACCGAAAATAAAATTGATCTCGTAGCCATGCAAACAGCCCATCCACTCTGGCCATGTCTGTGCGGTTGCTCTGTGTATTGTAAGTGAAATTTTAAAAGACGTTAAAGATTCAGGAAAAAACCTGGTTGAATGGAGCGAAATGAAAAAATCACTGAATATGAAAGGTGTGCACAAACCTATGAGTGAAATAATAGTAGTAAGTGTCACCACCGTGTTTAGTGTGAGCAAGTGCCATTTCGTTAACATTGCAAGTAAAGTGATAATCGCCTAGCATCTTCTCCATGGAATCCATCCAGTCATTTGCTCTAACTAAAAAGGCAGATTTCGTGAAGGAAAAACTGCTGGTGCATGTTTTTCAGGTTATCCATAGGTTTAGATTTACTTATACGTCTTGCGCAACAGAAATTAACCACGAATATGGATGGACGCTGGCCAATTAGTTAGGAATTATCTACAACAATTCTTCTATACGTATATACCACAAAGCTGGACAAGCTACGATCGAGTGAATCCAGCAACCCTCAAGTCTGAGCTCGAAAAGCTATCAGTGGAAATTAACCACAAAAGATATTTTCAAAAAACTGGTTTCGTTTTCTTGCCCACGGGAAAAGGGCATTGAGTCGAACGAACATGAATAGGCTGGTAACATGTCCACTCCAGATGCCTATGTATTGAAGAACTATACTCCAATTTGTACTTACAACGTAAGGAGTTTCCGCACCAACTGTCCAATGATTCAAGATGAAAATCAAGAATGACCTTATTGCTGAGGCGAAGACGAGAAAACACTGGCCGTAAGCCGCTGTTTATTACATAAAGGAAGAATTCCTGCCAAAAACACCTTGAATACCTTGAATGATCAACGATCTTAAGAGGGTATTTGTATTTGGAAAGATATGGACGAATGTCGACTTTAGCCACTTCAGTTGCTTACATCCTGTTGTTAAGCTATGATAATGCTTGGGCTAGGAAATTCTGTATAGACTTGAAAAGTTCTACAAAAACGGTCGCACCTTCTACATGGTAATAAAATGGTAATAAATGGGGTCATTATTATAGTTGGCTCAAAGTGAAAGTCTGAAGAAGTCATATCAGCACATCAGAACAGAACGAAATGAGTATAATAAGAGACGATCTGCGCTTAATATAACCGTCAGTGCGAAAATCAAGATCGGGGTCATTCACATTTGCAGAAACCCTCTTCTCTACTTTGCACATAGGAGCCTTCAAGCCGAGCGCACCATATGAAACAGAATTCTGTTATGACAAGTCTAAGCTTTTCCCAAGGCTATATTGCTTATCTAGAAGTTGTGCACAGGACGAAAATGCTCTTCTCTTCTACAGGACTCACTACTGTTTTAGAAAGAACACAAATCTGCAGAATTCATCCTCAAACCGCCATTTTTCACTATTTATAGTTGGATTTCGGATAACAACTTGCTCACAACATTGATGAGAATTACGATCCGCTGATCTAAAGAGTCTTTTAGAGAGCGCAAAAATACAGCAAATGTGTGAGTTTTTCATAGACTTCACCAATTAAAAAACTAAAGTGATCGTCATGCAGCGCTCAGAAAGACAATGCCCAACTCAACCGCCCTCCTTTATAAAGGTCCATACGCCACATCACCCATGATGAATCGCTGTTCAAGACAGAATCACTTCCACACATGTGAAGCACCTGCTGCTAATTCTCATCGCTATACTGATTGTGTTTTTCACAAATTACCTATCAAAATGGTGATTTCACGGTTATTGGAAAGTCAACAGTACTGTACACTACAGAAAAGCGAGGAAACTGAAGTGAAGTAACAAAGCAGTGAAAGTGAAAAGCTTTATACAGCACCATCTTGGCTTCGCAGATAGCAGTACTTTAAGAAAGAGCGACTTTGATAACATGAGTCCGAAAGTCGGAATTCGGTTGGAACTCACAAAAAGAATTCTGATATTCCAGCTCACCGAAACCAATTGCTCAGTATGGCTTAGGTTGGTTGTAAATCTTTGGTGGAAAGTCGAAATGAGGAACGACTAAAGCAACTTAATTCTAGAAGTGAGCGTGAGTAAGCGAATGCCTTGAGAAATTTAAAACAGCGTCCAATATATGGTTAGGCGAAAAATAAGAACAAAAAAACGAGATTAATTCGACATCATGATCACGTTCTTAGCACTGGATTTTTATTCTCCCAGCACACACTTTGAATACTTCAACTCTGCGGAAATAGGATGAAACACCGATAAGCGTTTTTAACACATTCGGGGCGACGTGACGCCCATAGAAGTCGTAGAGTACGAAACTTATGGTTGTCATTCCTCAGGTAGCAAATTTTAATAAATGCTATAAGACCGGCTAGAATGTACAAACCCATTTCGTCTATAGGACAAGAGTTCTCTATTTTCACCGCTTTGAAGTTTTGATTTCTTACGGCCCATGACATATATTTCCTCCAATTTTTTTTTCCCTTCGAACCTATTATATCCAGGACCAGAATAAATAAACAAGCACGATTCCGCTCAAGAATACAAGATGGCGTTCCCAAAGTATTGGTCATGCTTGTAATTGCTGCTCTCCAGTTGGAATTTTGAAAACTCAAATTTTCTTGTCGATTTTTTGATGCTTCAATCCTAAACATCCTTGAATTTTGTGGAATACTGTGTAAATATTATATAGGTTATTGATGCGACAAAACAAAACTTCTTCACTGTATACACACTGAAGCCTTTACGCCTGTAGTGATGGAAAAATTATCTGGTGTAGGTGAAAAACCAGCCTTGTTGCGAATGTGTTAAATAATGCTCCGAAACCGACCTTCCTTGAACCTCGGTGTGCTTAATCAATACGTATTTTTTCCTTGATGAGCTTACGCGAGGTTGATAATAATATTTATTATCGGCTAACGTTTCGACGTCTTCGTCTTCATCAGAGCCGATGATCCGAGTCGATGGTCCACGCTTGTCTTTCGTCTCGATGTGGCGGCTTCGCCTTCGTGTCGAGTCAGGTATTCTTCAGCGGTCCGTCTCCTCGAATGAGGCACACTCATTCAGTGGTGCCCTTTTATACACGATGCTGATGTTGAATATAATGATAATGCCCGTTGATAACTATTTGTTTTTCTTCCGGACATATATCATCGCGCACATCGTGCAAAAGTCGGTGTTATCATTAGCTAGCACAAAGCGCATCAATGCTCCGAAACCGACCTTCCTTGAACCTCGGTGTGCTTAATCAATACGTATTTTTTTTTCCATCAACGAGCATTATCATTATATTCAACATCAGCATCGTGTATAAAAGGGCACCACTGAATGAGTGTGCCTCATTCGAGGAGACGGACCGCTGAAGAAGACCTGACTCGACACGAAGGCGAAGCCGCCACATCGAGACGAAAGACAAGCGTGGACCATCGACTCGGATCATCGGCTCTGATGAAGACGAAGACGTCGAAACGTTAGCCGATAATAAATATTATTATCAACCTCGCGTAAGCTCATCAAGGAAAAAATATGTGTTAAATAAGTTATGAAAGAGTACATGTATCTTGTACCATGTAAATAATAGAGAAACCACAAGGATGCTGAGATATGAGCAAAACTCAGAACCACCGTTGGCCTTCCAAACTACGATTATCCTTACCAGAGGCTCACGTGCTATCCATCGTACCAACCGAAATCCATGTTTTGTCAATCTTTCAGCCGTGCTTTTGTATTTTTACTCTGTCTGTTCTATCAGCAATCAGTTGTCAACGGAAATGTGCTGGACAGCACAAATGGGCAATGAACCCAGCAGAACTGAAGCTGTAGTCGAAATCAGACCGTATCAACTTTACTTCAAAGGCCTTGGTCAATACCGTGGGTACCCTGTGATCTCCGGAGAAGAGCAGTTGCGGGTTCGAAGTGAGGTTCCGACATTTGCTCATATCTCAGCGTTCTCATATTTGTATTCCACCTAATACCCGACCGTAAAGAAAATTATGTAACAAATATGGATCCTTTTCGTCATGGAGTAGTTTACCATCAAAAAAGTAAAATAAAAAACTATTTAAAATCCTTAAGTGACAGGTAGTTCCTTAAACGGGTAGTGCGCATTCACTTATTCACTATTCTTTAACTCACTATTC
The DNA here is from genome assembly GCA_009735665.1 of Angiostrongylus cantonensis. Lineage (NCBI taxonomy): Eukaryota > Metazoa > Nematoda > Chromadorea > Rhabditida > Metastrongylidae > Angiostrongylus > Angiostrongylus cantonensis. The sequence goes on from MQTX01000404.1 coordinate 65,798, forward strand.
GAGTGGCAAAACATACTGGAATATGATCGCCATGTTTTCAAAATCACTAAAGAAAAATATTCTGCGAACAAGTTTTATGTCATTACAAGAGCTTCATGAAATCCGAAAAAGCTAATGATGAGCATTGAAAGCGAAATAAGCTGAGAACACATTGATTCAATGTAGCACCAAAATCCTGGAAATAAAATGTTCCACTAAGGTGTTCTTTGGGAAGCACGGGTCTACCACGACTTTAAATAAATCTATAATCTAATCTCTATAAAAATTCTTCTAGAATACTGGAAAGAAACTCTCCAAACCCGTAATCATTTGGTGTACTCATCAGAAGAACAGCATGCAACCACGCTTAGTCCACTGCTTCACCAGCACCTTCCGGTGGAAAATAAGAGCACAACAGTATTCAATCGTAGTCGTTGGTGGGGCACTTCAATCTAACTGTTGCCCTGGATGGAGTGGCATACATTTTCTGGGCACAGAGGAAACGTCGTCGTAGCACACATTTCAACCAATCTCGAGATAACTGGAAGATGTTGTAGGGCACTGAGCACCTGCGTAACCATTAAACAGAGCAGAAAAAAATCGTCGTCGCCTTTTTGGTAATAGGGATCACTGCCGTAGGCATTTCATCGTCTCACACCTGCGTGGTTATTAAAGTGAACTCCACACTATAGACCTGATTAATAATATTGTGGGAATCGAAATTAGACTGCTTATTATTTCGTTTCACATTTACATTTTTATATTTTAACATTTAGTTCAATCAATGAGAATCCCACATAGTACCAGATAAAATCATTTTCATAGAAAGCATATATGCACAAAATCTTACATACCTGGAAGATTTGCCGGCTCGTATTCATGTAGTATTGCTGCTAATGCCAACTGGCTTTTAATCATTTGTCGTGGAAGCAGATCAGAAATAGCTTTCAACCAAGTATGCCTATCCGGAACAAAATCCTTCTTTGTGAAAAAATCTTGCACGGGAAAGATATTCTAGAGGTGTTTCGATTAATAAAACACTAATGTACATCAATAATAGATTGTTAAATGTCAAACGTTGTTCAGTTCACTGAAAACGTAGCAGGCAGATTTGACCGAATGTCGGAGAAAGAAGGATCTTTTTTAAACTAAGGCATACAGTTAGAAAAAAGCTATGTTTGATATAAAAGCTTTTCAGATGGAAATGAACCATTCTGCTAATCGACCTTTGTCTGAAGCTGCAACAAATGTTGTAGCTACAAACAACAAAACATTGGTAAACACTTCTAAACAGAAAAATTCAGAAACGTTTCGCCTTCATATCTCCGTGTAGCTTACCGTAAGCTGATAAATGATGAAGTACATGCTTTCATCAAGATTGCTGCCAGCAAGAAGTTGAGTGTGTTTGAAATTTCCTAGAAAATGCACACTTATTACATCGAAGTGCTATCGTTGACTCGCCGAGATGGTTCAATGATCTTCAAAAGGAAGTGTGGATGAATGATCGTGATGCTATCTAATCTCTTTCCAGTCTTGGATTTCACTTGCTTTTATTTAGTTTGCTTTTCCTTTCTGCGAAGTAAGTGTTTTTAAAATGTACATCATCTTTTTATGCTCCATTTAAATGGTAACATGACTCCAAAAGGACAGGTTGGTAAGTCCGTGCATCAACTTTTTGACTATCGAGTTTCGCTATCACGACTTATCACCACTTCCCTAGAAAATGACGACAAATGAAACCATATGGGTTTCATTTTATTGGCAACATAAGTCCAAGTGGACAGCTTGGTAAGTCAGCACATTAACTCTTTTCACCATCTTGTTACGATGTACCACCACTTTCCCAGAAGATGGTGATAAGTGAAGGAATATCACTGCATCATCAATTTATTTTAAAAAAAAAATCAGGCTTATCAGATGTAAAACAATAACGACGATCATTTTACAACACAACTACGTCAATGAGCGCTTGCTCAAAACAATGATGTTCACCTTGCCTCAACGAAGTTTGCGCACTTTCAACCAAAAAATCTCCGTCAACGACTGGAACCCATGGAAAATCGGCAAACTCACGGACAGGAGCCCATTCATTTTCTCTAAATAAAAAGGCTATTGTTTTTATCGAATTACCTAAACAGATAAAAATGAGCACAACAAAGCGCCTGTCGTTCACCCATCTGTTAAGGACGAATCCCGCATTTGATATCACACTATAGAAGTGACTGAATGTATATTTAATCTGCGCAATGAGTGGCGGGTTTTCTGCTTCAGTGTTCATATGTTCCCAAATAACCTGGTATCAATTTACCCTAATTCGCTTAAATAGAGAGGGTTTGGCTTTCCGGAACGCAAGTTCGATGCATAGCCCATGTGCTTACTGAACCACACCTTTAACAACTGCGCTATATACGTTCACTAACGTGTAATGATCACGATTTGGAATAGCTTTCCTAATAAACGCTACTGATTTTTGATGCAAACAAGTTAACGCAAATGGTGCGCATTACGTTATAATTACATCAAGCGTGTCAACAAAATTACTAGACAGTTTTTTTTTCTTTTGAAATTCATTAGTTTCACCAGGCTTTTATTCACTCATTTCAGTCATTTTCAACAAAATGCAATTAAATATACGAAAATATCCACATATATTACCTTATCAAGTCAGCGTCGGCTCGCTGGAAACAGTCCAAAATCTTATCGTAATCTGGATTTTGAAGGCTCATGTTACCACATTTCATCGCGTTGTAGAGTACAACTGTACGTGCCAATGCTACATCACGAGGTTCAATTGCCCAAGGTGCCGTCGCGGATCCGGATTGAATAATGGCTCTCTGAATAATCCGCATTAAGGTTTTCGCTGCAGAAGCACAAGAAATCCCATCACCTTGCCAGAAGGGCTTTTTTTTTGCTTTTTTTAAAAATTCGTTTCAATGACTTAATGGCCAGAAAGGACTGCAGGTAGTGATTTCAATACATTTTTTTCCCACTGACTATTTTTGAAGCAAAGGATTTATTTTCCACACTTTTTATATACAATCGATATCTTATCCAATAAAGATGCTGTTCCAGATGTGATTCAAGAAAAGCTTCTTTGTGACGGAAAAATGTCAATTTCTTTTTTGTCAGTTTTCTGTCAATCTTGTTGACGGGTGATTGCTGATGGAACTGGTCGATAGAAAACTAGATGAAAGATAGGTGAAACGAATGAGTCTTATGGTGTGGTAGTGAAAGTGTTAACGCCCGGAAAGACTAGTAGTGCGTTCGTTCACCACCGCAGACAGCTGCAGTCTGAAGTTTTGCAAATATCTCAGCATCATTACGGTTATACGAAAACCACATGTAGCAAAAAAGCTTTTAAATACATGGCTATGATCAATGACTGCCATATTTCGTTTTTTCTGCAAAAAATTTAAAGTGAAGAAACTAAGGTAATCACTTTGAACTCCAGATAGTAACAATACATGTTATGGCAGTTGTCACCATATACATACTGCAGCGATGAATCGTACCTGGAAATATGGTGTACTGTGTGCGCTCAACATATGCATATTCACAGACGCAGCACCGGCTGATTCACCAAAGAGGGTTATCTTTTCAGGATGACCCCCGAAAAGATCAATATTTTTGTGCACCTGAAACGACTATTGTATCATAAATTGAGTTGTACAAAGGCATAAATTCAAAAATGGCAAAGATATATAAAGCCGCTCTTCCACTCTATAACATTATTACCTCGTTCATGAATTTTCTGAGATGTTAACGTGTATGTGAACAACAACAACTACAGATCTATTTTATAGAGGAATTTTATGACGGTGACCTTCGACGCCCAGACGGAACAGTTACAGCATCCAGAAAGGCAACGGAGAAAAGTATTCACGAATACTACTCAGATCTCTTCGATAGCCACGTCTACCTTCCGTCGTGTGAAATAAAGGAGGATGGATATGTTGTATCACCGGTTCTCCCTTTCGAAATCCGACATGATATTTTGTCTGTGAAGGACCGAGCAACACCAGGTCCAGGCAGGATAAGACTTGAACATCTTAAGAACCTTCTATTAGTCCTTGTACAAGCACTTGCTACACTTTTCACACGTTGACTGTCAGAATTTAATATTCCTGTTCAATGCAAGACAAGCAAGACTGCTATATTGGTAAGGAAGATTGACCTCCATTGTGTCAGCAACTATTGCCCAATCTGGTTGCTATCTGTGATCCACAAACGCTTCGCTGGAGTCGGTCTAAATAACATTGGCAGAATATTGGATAATGAATAACCACGTGAGCAAGAAGGGTTCCGAAAAAGATTCACTATGATGGATTTGTCTCTCTTGTACCGAGTTAAGGAGAGCTTTTACTTCAGCTTAGATAAAAGCAGTCATGAAAGCTCTAGACAGCCACGAAATTCTCACGCAGTATTTAAAGAACCTTAGTGAACTGCATACAATTATCATAACCAAAATTTCACCATTCTGCAACGATATTGACATTGACGTCTAGTGAGGGGTTAGGCAAGTTGATAGCACCACGCCAAAATTATTTACCACAACCCTTGAGAACTTCATGAGAACAATGGAATGGAACAAAATTGGATGTAGTGAGGAAAACTAAGAACCCCAGACTCCGCGCCCACCCTTTCGACCCCATGATTCTCGTTCCTTTATCGCATGGGTTGGAAACCTGGTCTTTGCCAAAGCAGGATGATCGATAACTCAGAGCTATTGGAGGCGGAGTCGAAAGGACGATGGTAGGAGTATCCCATGTCAAGTGATGGAACTAATTCAAAGCCCCAACCTACGTGAACGATCGAAAATCAAAGATGCCATTCTATACGGTAAATGGTGGAAGATGAGGAAGGCCGCACACGTAATGCGTATAAACGACAACTTATAGACAATAGCCGTTTGTGAGTGGATTTCTCTGAATCTCAAATGTACTGCAGGAAGGTTCCGATGGTAGGAGCTCTTCACTAAGACATTAGAAAAAAAGAAACGATCCTCAGCGAGACTATAGAGCAAACAAAATCCATTGAACTACTTTTAAACGCGACTGGGAGAAGTGAAAGGCTTACTAATGCCAGCTCGATTCACTTGAACGTTATTGGAACGACAGGTGATACATGTAATCTCAATAACATGACGGATGTCTTGTGAGTGAATATTTTTAGTTTGACGAAATTACTATGAGGCTAACATCACCATGATTGATGACTTTAATCGCTAGTGCAACAAACGAACGTGTAGCGGTGTTCGACATCGGAATGTACTATGCCAAAAGGACACGATGACATCGCACATGCAAGAATGAAAAAAAGGATGAAGCTTTCAACGTTAATTAATCTCTAAATGAATCGTTAAGCATCCGAGTTCAAAAAATGTCGTTGGAGGTAATTGAATTCATATCTGGACTTCATCACAATGACTCGCGGTAGACTATCAATGTGTCGAGCCTGTGTTATTATCCTCCCAGACAAGTGTGGTACCAATTTACCCACTCCACAGGGAAGGAAGGCCTAGCCTTAAAAAAAATAAAATCCTAAAAATGGCAAAACACGCTTATCCTAAAAAGCTTGTTACCCTTAGTGTTTTTGATGACGCTGCAACCAGACGGCAGCGAGAATATTTTTTTGTGGACGACTACGAACTACCTCCAACGCTCTTTTAAGCCACTTTTTTCAGGCTTTTGGACAGATACAACATCTTACGAAATATAGTTTACACACATGGAAGCATGTCAACACAAATACAAATGTGACTATTTGCACATGGCATAAGCAAATCTAAAGAGCACAGAGAGACTATCCCATGTATTCACGTCTGCTTCAAGAAAGTGCTAGGTGCGTTGGGATCGCTTTTAAACCTCCTTCACTGTTCACCACTCTAAGAAGACCCATATGTCGTTACGAGTAACCACCTTTAACAATTACGGAAGTGACTAAGTTAATTCACAATCTACCGCTTATAGAAATCATCAATTTGTATCTTAAAAATCATTGACGATTACTTTTTTTTGATACAGGATCCAATAAAGCATCTAAATATTATATAGTAATACATTCGTGTACTATAACTAGGAGTGAATCCCACAGATTGGTCTTCTCAAGAGATCCAGAACTGACAGTTTGCTTGGTGCATTGTATTATTCGAAGTGATCGAAAAATTAAAAGTTTGGCTTTCAGATAGAAAACATATAATGGTGACTTTTGTCTGGACGACTTCAAGACTGCTCACTTGTATTGTAAAAACAAACCCATTTCAGAGCTAACTGCTGATCCCAGAGACCCATATTACCAGGCGCTTCACGTCTTCCAAGATAGAGGAATCCAAACATCGAAACACGATAGTTCATCGATACAAGAATGATGTTTTCTTCTCTGTAAAGTTTCAAAATCTACGCTTATGGGAAATGTCACAAATTGTGGTGAAAATTTGACTCTGGAAAGCTGAGATGAAATTTTAGTGATTTTCTCCTAAACATCTTCTCTTTGAAAAATGCTGGTGAGCTAAGGCACAATTAGTGAAAGCTTCGGCCAAAATTTCAAGAAATGGAAAAGTTGTTTAGGCGACACTATGAAGGAATTTCTCTGCAGTGAAAACTTATACAAGTGTTAGAGATTATGTTTCTCGTTTCCGAGGAAAACAATAAACAAAAAAAAATAAAGTGGTCGGAAGAAAATAAAAATGCATGAACTTGATAATAAGGTCTGTTCAAGTGCAAAAGCAGGAGCCGACATCCCACTTTAAAAGAAATTCCCTAAGTTGCTTGACAGCCATTTTCAGTTTTCGTTTTTTCATATCCATACTATGTGCCATTTAAAGAGACAGATTTCATTCCTCATTTGATTGATGTTAATATCCTCGTTTTCTTTTTCATTTTTTTTTCTTTTTTTTGGAATATTCTCTTTCTTGTTAATCAAATAGAGGCAGGTAAAAGAGACAAACAACAGCTATAAATTCATGCTAATATCTCTTTTGTGTTTACTTGACCTCTAAAATACCATCACTTGGTTTTATCACCCAGTTTAAAATTTACATGGAGAAGATCACTTTGTAAAGAGAAGGTGCTTGTTTTAGCACTACTGTAGCTTACTCATTTGAATTTGACATATCCATTTAAACAGGTGTTCAATCATTAACATTGATTCACTAAGAATTAATTGCACGACGAAAGAGTAAAAACAAAGTAGAAACAAGGTTTCTTACACTGGTAAAATTCGTCCATCGTATACATCCAGTGTGGATGTGCCAGACCAAAAACCACCACCATAAACCCACAGCATCACTGCCAAGCGCTTTTTTGGATCAACCTGTCGCGTAGAGAATAAAATGACAAGATGAGTAATCGACAGAGAAACAAACAGACTTTATCATCCTGTTGATAAGATTGATGAGAGTGTTGTCGTTATTACAACCACTCACTTTCCCAGGGACGAAAATATTCATATAGAGACAATCCTCCGATGTTGGTGTGTTCGCGTTCCACATCGTTGCTCCATAGAATTCACCGAAGTACGTGTCGAAACTCTGAACAGAAACCACTAGGTTTGCTTAGAGAGTATGCTAGATAGATCGATATGGTAGATGAGGAATAAATTTAAAAAAATAAACAATGTTTACATGTTTAAGTAAATTCATGCTGACTGTATATCCTTTTTCATTATGGATACTTACAAGAAAAAGAGATATTTTATGTTATAACAACAGTTTTGATATCAACAAACAAGATATGTAAGAGATGTACGAGTATATTTATTGTAACGGTTAGGGTTTTCTTGCTTCTATCCAAGAGTTCTGAAGTCTTCGCGCCAACGCTATAAGATCTTCATTCACCATTTCATTCTATGATAACGTCAGAGGTCGAATGTCTGCACAAGGAAAATATTTCATTAATGAATTCCAAGTAGCGGAATACAGAAACGATGACCTGCAATTATCCGAGGATTCCATGGATCGAACTGTTGTTCAAATGTACTTTTAAGGGATAATGTAATCACTTTTTATTTAATGCGTATTCTTTTTCATGGAATGGTATTTGCATATTTGGTATGGTGTTGGGATATGTACAAAGTTGTAGACAGTAGATGTCCGTGGTGGAGATTGAACACGTCATGACAATTTCTGAGTGATAACGAGCTCACCACCACACCATGCGGTCAATCGTTTCGCCTTTCTCTCAGACGCATTTAACTCAGATTGCAAATAATTCAACATAATTTTGGATGTATTTTAAATCATATTTTTTTACGGAATAAGAATAGGCGCTAAATAAAAAGTCATTACGTCGTGATTTATTCTACAGCTTCAGCTTAATTAGGCTTAATGCCGATTTGCGCGTCCCAGATCAATCCCGTTCACAGGTGATTGCTGATAGCACCTATAAAAAACGGCTGAAAGAAATTCGAAACGAAGGACCTGCGAGAGGTGGTGGTGAATGCATTCGCCTCCGGAAATGATAATGGAGGGTTCGATTTCTACCGACAGCAGCTATCCACCGTTTTAGGAAATGTCTCAGCATCTTCGTGTTTATTAAAGGATATTTTCATAAAGAGGAACAGGATATAGGCTAATGAACTTCTTAATCGTCATCTGAGCTTGAGAGAATTTGAAAAACACAGATGTGTCACAGAGAGTTAAATTCTTGGCATTTATGATATGCTAAGGAAATTTCAATGATACCAGAACCTCCTGCACTTTTCCACACTTTCTCCCCAGAAAATATGTTATAAACATGACAGCTGTAATGACAACTTTGCAATCGTTTCTGTTTGTTTCAATATTTCATCCTTAACTAAGTATTACAGTATCTAAATACGGTAACCAATGAAGAAGGAACATGTGGAATGAAGAAGTTTGACTGGCAGAATGAACAGAGCTTTTTGGCTTGATAAAAACCAATGGTGTCTCATATTTTATAGAAGAGCCTAGAATCGATTTGTTCAATTGATTTACTAACTTGCGACTATAAAGCTGTACACAGAGAAAGCACATGGCTCTTTGTCTCCTCTGTTGGAAAAGGAGTAAGAAAATATTCTAAGACGAGCTTTAATTTCTCTCAACACTTGCAAAAAAATGCATGCAAATTTTTCCTTACTTTCTCAAAGAACGTTTCAATAATAGAATAGAACTTCTACCTGTATGCAAGAATTTGGAGGAATGGTGGCATTCAGCGGAATTCGCCATGGTTGTTTCGGTTTCGGTTTTCGGAACCTGAACACAAAACGAAATCTTTGCAACGCCAGCGATAAGCTCCTCGGCATTTTATAAGAGCCATTTGTTTATTTAACTAAAAGAATGAGCCATTGTGTAGATACCTTAAATTTCCTATAGGTGGCTCGGCAAAAGGCACTCCAAGAAATTGTGTAAGGCGTTTACCATTCGGAGACATAACCTCCTCACCGAAGAGTGGTGAACCGTCATGTAGATATATTAAATCGATTGACGACGACTTGAAAAGATAAAAAAGTTGCATTGTACTTGTTTATTTCTTTTCAAATCTAGTAGTTCCCTCCTTATTGTCTAATGTTTAACAGTTACGCGGGAGTGTGACCTCAACAGCAACTACTGGGTAAAAGGTCAATAAGGCTTTTGCGACCTATCTAAAAGTCATTTGCTCTCGGACCGTTTATTTTGGCGCACGAAATGCTCTTTCTAAACTTTTTGTAGTTACTCCATAGCTTATCCAACACAAATGGCGTAGCGAACGTCGGCCAGAAATGCTCTATTCTGCGCTTAGAAATATGCGGGGGACTTTTTCTCATACGAGCTCATTGACCATTTGACTGGAAACTGACTTCCGGCTACTGTGAAGGATAAAGGATAAAGCACTCGGCGCTGATCAATCTTTGAGGGATACACCATGCATTCGAGTTCATTAAGTATCGTTGGAAGTGATTGAATGCATATCTGGCCATTACGGTGGCTCGCGGTGGCCTGCCGATGCATCGAGCTAGTGCTGCTATCCTCCCAAATAAGCCTGGTACCAATTTGCCGACCCCGGAGGGATGGAAGGCTTGGAAGCTCTAACCACTGCGCCACACGCGCCTCATTTCATCTGGCTACCTGCTATAATAAATAATAATTATTGTATAGAATGGGTGCGGGTAAGAAATACGGAATTATACTGAACAACACTTTCAAACAGTGACAGCAATTTTTTTGTAGAGAACCACAGTAACATATGGCGAGCAGTCACTTACGAACCTTTCGTAATCTACCCCGAAGTAGGAAAGCCTGTTCTATAATGTCCTCAAACTTCAAATTTTCTAGTTATTGTAGTATCGAAGCAAATTTAGGTGTTGTAAGGGTTAAAAGTAGTGACATGATGTGTTAACTGGGTCATATGATTTAAAACAGATTTATTACCTGAGAACGAAATTGGCCATTGATTTTATCTATGTAGTTTATTCCCTTCAAATGAGATAACCATAAAAGCGGCAAACAGCGTAGTAGTTAGAGGTGTGCTGCGATAACACTGGTTAAGGATCCGGTTTTGGTCTAGTTTTGGGCCAAAGGCTCAGCAATTCTCTAATTCTACCAGAGTAGACAAATTTACTGCAAGATTTGTCAGGTAGAATTGTAGCTTTGACTTCATATATCGGTTCAGCAACCGAAAGTCAATGTATTGGGAAAATTTGAATTCAATCACCTACAACATGGTTAGTGACACGGAGGCATGTTAAACTTGCCACAGATTTATCGATACCGAATGCATATTACGTTTCATGACAGCCTGCAACCACACAGTCGTGCCAAACACGACTAATCAATACTGATTGAGAACGTAGCTTTCTAAGGAACCTAGAACAACCGTGCTGGGCAGTTCACCTTTATTGCTGTCTACAGGGAATCGAACAACAACTGTGATCTCACACGGTTTTGGGCCTTTCTTGGATCAATCTCTTCAGAGAGGTGAAAAACCGGTTGGCGATAGTGTTTTCCGCCGTAGTTAGTCACTCGGCCCTCAATAAAAATCGGATTTCTTCCGAACGCGAGGTCTACTGTTGTAAATGTGATCTCCTCCTGACTATTTTTGGGCTATCATGTTGGTCTTGCGTGGCATAAAGCTATCGCATTAGAAGGGCACACCAACTTTTTGATAATTATTGCTCTTTTTTCTCAGGCCATTTTCTTCAAAAAAAAAAGAGTTGTATCTCATTCACAAACGTTTAGAAACTGAAAAACTGTCAACGAACCTGTAGTATTACTGCGCTTAAATAGAACGCACACAGCATATCAATCCTGCATCTAACTGGAGTACATAGCAATTCTCCTCTGAATTCTAAGACGATCATAGTCTACACAGAATTACTGCCTATATTTTATCCATCGAAGCGAGTTTACTTAAGTATTGCTGCAGAACCAGAGTAGTATTCTAACAAAGCAACTACAACATATTCATGACTTAAGAAAATGTTTCGCTTGTAGAATAAATAAACGACGTCGTTTGGAAACAAGGGATAAACGATTCGATAAGTCACGACATTTTATTCTAATTGACGACATTAACAGTGTATCGGGATTCGCTGTGAGCTCTAACAAATATAATATCCTGCTCTTTAAAATCATTGTGAATATCATTCTAGTATGAAATAATGATTCAGATCATCATAAATCCCCAGAAATGATTTAGTCGCTAGAATAATGACAGCAATGTAGAGGAAAGTGACAGAGAAGATAGTAGGAGAGAATAATACGAAATACGAGACATATTGCATATCTTAGAAAAGCTTTCTCATCTGCTCTTTCCCATCTACTCTTTCTCATCATTATCAACTATTGTTCAAAATATATTAGGTAAACCACCAACAGAATTATCGTCTACCATTGATCGGTCAACCGAGGCAAATTGCTCGATCGTTTCACCAAACTTTAATGAATCACACATTTTCGGCGTGAATATGGTGACATTTGCACTAAATCGGAACAGTTCTGATGATGACACATGTGCGAGTAACTAACTAAACACGAGGGAAATCGTATTTGGAACAGTACACAAATGAAGGCGAAGCAGTAGAATTACATTCCATGCTGAGAAACTCGTTCAACGAGACATCTCATACAGAACATGACAATGAGATCTCAAAAATGATTGCCCAAGATGTATGGCTCAAAGAATTCGAGCTAACATTCTTTTATCTCACTTGGCTTTTGATGCGTGGATTGTCAGTTCATTATCGCTAATAGTTGATGTAAATCTCAGCGCAGTATCTCCATTGACATCTACTTCAGTGGTAGCACATAATTTTTCTCCCTTTGATGTTATGAGAGAGTCATAATAGATTATTCACAGAAAACATCCACAGATTGTCGCCGATTGGTAGATTGGTAGATTGGTGAAAAACTTGTACGACTGAATTTTTTTGTTGAAATTTATTTAAATGTTTGTCACTAGCTAGGGCTCCTTAAGAAATACTAAGTTACTCTTCAGCATGGCTGATCTTGCGGGTGAATGAAGCCTATGCTGCAAATTATTGGTTCCACAATAAGGTAAATACCTTCGACACGGTAAAGCAAGAAACTATTGGAAGGAAAGTGCCATAGAAATTCTATGAAAGAAATTGTTCGACTGCCCGCTTATGTTAATTCGCCTTTGGTTTCGCTTGCGAGCGCGGTATCATTCACCTACACTGTCTTCTTAACGAACTGCACACACGCTGACAGCTTCAACTTCTGTTCAGTGCAAATTGTTTAACACAGTGAATGATATTTAATAAAGGCACTGTTTATGCTAAATCGCAGCGAATAATCAATAGACCGAAATGCGTTGTCAATGGGAGGGAGATAAATCATTAAGGGATTGAGTTGTGCAGAATATAAACGCTGAGTGATGTGAAATGAAATCGATCGATCTAGTCACCTGCTCGGTAGGACGACAACGAAAACTGAACAGCCTCGTAGTGCTCGGTGTACTACAGTCATGTCAACGATCATCTTCTATAATTCTTTTTAAAGCTGGGAAAAATATTGCACCGCAGTGTTGCAGTTACGTTTCTTCGACTACTCGGATAAGTCGAATGCTAGTGTGGCAACCAGTACTAGACTGATAAGCGGAACGCATCAAGAGATATTGGGATTCATTTTCACAACAATGTTATGGAAGTGAGCTGGTGAGATGTGGAATAACTTAACTGAGCAGCGGAACTGTTTCGGCAAACGTTCACCATCGTTTAAGACGCGCTACATAACGTGAACATTACACTGTGTGTATAACACACCTAGACTGGGCACACATCTCGTGGATCACATAAAAAACTCTGCTTCAGCAAAGAATGACGCAAAATAGTTCGTACTTCTTGAATCATCATAATTATGAAGGTAATCTCCTATATTATGTTGCGACAGATCAAAGAGTAGCAGATGAATATTATCCACACTCCTCGCTTATGTGTAATCCATCAATTTGAAACAACATCAAGACGTGGCCGACCAACAGAAATCAGAGTGATGAGATCTTCTAACCAGGAAATGCTTAGACTAACTATTTTAGAGTGTCAAGCATCTAATAGCATTGTAGTAGGATATCAACATTATCGAAGGCAAGCTTCTCATCCGTTTGAACAATGATAAAGAAGGTTAAGTCATATTCTAAGCTTGGACTCCAAAATTAAGAGATGCTTTCGGCTAAGAATAAAGAGCAACTTCTAGCGTGTGTGAACATTGACCATTTTATAACGATGAGATTGCACGTGGAACTAATAATCTTTTTTGCTTGCATCGCCTACTGTAGCCATGTTTATCATCTAACTCAGGCCGACAACCAGATGCCATAGACGAGAATCACATTTCTGAGATGAGGTATGGTCGTTTAGAATTTCTTTGTTGGAAAAAAAGGGAGCAATATGTAGCGAGGCAAAATCTTTGTGACGCATTTTTACACTTAGCAAGGTTTCCGAAGTAAAATGACAAACATCTTCATGATTTCTACTGCTGGAGGAGCACAAAACTATATTATAAATCGCATTTCAGCACCCAAAAAAATCCCCTGCTAGAATAAAGAGGCGAGTGAAATAATGAGATAAGACGGATCACATAAATTCCGCAACGGGGATATTTTCACAGTGTTTTATTCTAACTCCATGGTCATCCAGTAAGACGAAGAATGTGCTTGAATATAAAGACAGTTTCATGTAGGGAAAATAGAGAAAGCTTTCATCGTCATGCTAGAGCGACATCTGTAAATGTGAAGCACAAAGGGCATCATCGTCCTCCTTTCCTTTTCCTCTATTCATAAGGTGGGATTTAAGAATTTCAAAAAGCCACCTAAATACATTACTACAAGAAGGAGTAAATCAACTCTTCATTGAGATCACAACGAAACGTTTAGAACACAATTACCCAGTCTTTTATGCATTGCACAGGCATGATGAAGGTAAGATTCACAAAACAAATCATGATATTTTATGAGCGGTTCATTGGCTTATTGTGACTGGTTGATATATTCCTGCTTGTCGAACTGCGATGTAGAGCGGGAGAGGCACTCAACTTCCCGGCAGGGTTTCCCAACCTTCGGTCGAATTTGACATCTCCATTTTGGCGTTCAACCAAATGTGAACTAGTGCTGTGAATCATAACCATGGCATTAATAATGCGTTCAACTTCACACAAGTGATGACGATATGGTAAAGGCATAGCATGGCTTTTTAAAAAAAGGAAAATTTCTTCCAACTAGCCAATTAGCAGTGATTCTTGGTGATTCGTGATGACGGGTCATTCAAGAATTCTAGTAAGCCAAATAGTAGCATTGCTTTCTTAGTTAATAAGAAATAAATAATTACGAAAACATCTCGAACATCGTCGATTTGATGAATTTCAACCAAAATCCTCCACGATTGAATCGCATATGGCAATGCTCTTGACGTCATCATATCCGTAATGCCTTCGCAGTCCTTGTAGATATGTCCTAATGAGAATTCCGTAGGAGCCATGTACTAATATTAGAGCGTAGATTGTATAGCGAGTGAAATTCTATGTAAAGTTGCACATTTGAATCCATGACACATATAGAAAGCTACTGTTTCCATTGACAGCAATATAAGAACCAGTAAGTGAAGATTGTCGGCGTACAATGCGCGTCCTACATGTGATACCTAAAAGAGCAAAAAGTAAAGAAAAAAATGAAAAAATAAAAGATGAAACTGCGGAAAGTGAGAATAAATTGCCTATCCAATATCGACTGCTTTAATTCCTCAGTCATCGTTGAGGTCGACGGCGACTATGATGACGACGAAAAACTGTTCAGAAGTTCGACTATCTATTTATGCATCAAAAATAAATTTATCGATTTTTTGATGAACTTTCCCACTTTAATCTGAACATTTGTCGAGTTCGAGCAAAGCACCGTCCAGTTTTACCGGTCTTATTTTATTTAATTGCGTTATACTGTTTTTTGCAGTCATACTTACTATGATTGCTACTTTTGGTTTTAAATAAAAACTGTCTCTATCACTAGGATTGCTTTCTTGCTATGAAAAACTGCTAGGTGTTTTTCTTATGAATTAGTCATTGTAAAATTTTTTAAATAGTCATCTATTTTTTTGGCTGCAACTCTGAACACGACAAAAAAGCGTCTCTAAGACGTCTTTTTTAAGAACTTGCACAGATCCATCCAAACCGAAGTCTTTGATTCCTCGAACTATTCAGCTCAACCTCTGAAGATTGAGAAAGATGCTGTTTTCATATGATGTCATTTTTGGATCTCATATAGCGCAGAGATTCGAGTCGACATGTTACACGCAAATTTTCAATAGTTCGATTCCATCGCTGGTTCCACAGTGGTTTTGTGTGATAAGGAACAACAGTTTGATAGATCAGCAGCGCTTGCGGAGCCTGGCATGAATTCAACAGCCTCATACCATCTCAAGAATGGAGCCGAATGCACTGAGCATGCTTAGATGATTGTTCAGCTCCAAGCGCTTTCTCCTCTGCAATTTTTTGTTGTTAAGAGATCACTAACAATCTGTCTATTTAAAGGGCTTTTAAATTCAACTAGTAAGTCTCCTTTATGAAGAAATAAATATTATGAACCATTAAAATGTTTCTGGGGCGCGTGTGGGGCAGTGGTTGGAGGCGCCACTGTGGCGCGCACGTGAAATGCGACCAAGGCCCACCAAGCCTTCCATCCCTACGGGGTCGGCAAATTGGTACCAGACTTCTCTGGGAGGATAGCAGCACTGGCTCGATACATCGGCCGGCCACTGCGAGTCCTTGTAAAGGCCAGATATGCACTCAATAACCTCCCACGATACTTAATGAAGTCGAATGCATGGCGCATCCCTCAGGGATTGATCAACGCCGAGAGCTTTTTTATTTTTTTAAAATGTTTCTATGATGGAAATTTTCCTCTTGAGATGGAAGAAATCCGTATCATTTAAAACTTCTTGTCGATTACTTTAGTCAAATGTTTTTGATACATAATGTTACACATCTTGCTCAATACATCATACAGACGGAGGAAAACTAACAATTGGCAATCACGAAAAGGGTATCTAATTTCGTTGGAAAATCACCATCACTTGCCGTCTGTCGCCGCGATAACAGCCGAGTGACTCAAGCGGGAGCCACTAATACTTTCGCCCTCGCTGTCGCGTGCAATAGTGACCCAGCAAGCTCTGCCCCTTCTAAGGACACGTTGAGAATCATATAGGTCTTCTATAGTTTTGATGAAGAACGCTGACCATCGCGTCGGTGGTTTTTCTACAGTACTTCTTCGTATTTCGCTGAGCAAACGCAAGGTGTTATTTTTATTCTTTCTTCATGAATAAGCTGACGTTTCGGCGGACTTCGCCTTCCTCAGAGCCTGGAAAGGTCAAATTTACAGCGATTTATTCAGCCAAACACCTCCATAATCAGACAAAGAAAACGCTAAACCAAGATTTCAATCACATAGAACACAGCCTGGCACACTCACCGCTTCCTACGAGGCTTCCACCGAGTATGCCGCGTGGAGACCAACAGCATAGAATTCACACGGAAGCGTAGTGTGCCCTTTCCATCAGAATAACAAGCTTATGTACTGCCCAACACCACGCGTGATAATGAGGCATTCTTCCCTGCTGTTCATTTTCGGATTTCTGGAATTAATCCAGAACGCCACGAGTGTTTTGCGTTCTTGTGCTTTCGACTCTTGTGCGAGGATCGTGACACGTACTTCAAAGTCCTCCTTTTCATATCTCTGGGTCCTACGCGTGCCTAATAGTGTATTGCCTTACGTTTACCGACTAGGTGTTCTTTTATCCGGACACAGAGTGGTCTGCCCGTTTCGCCAAAGTATTCGTCTTCGCACTCCTTACAGGAGATCAGATAAACTGCACCCAAGTTCATGCAATTACCGCCTATTTTACTGATTTATTTTATTTTATCACAGGCCCACAACGATAACTCTAACAGCAATAAGGTCCCGTTTATCCTATCCTTCATCTCAAATGATGTCAGTGCTTCTATAAAGCGCTGCTTAAGAAGGGCGGGTTTAGAGAGTTCGGTAAACGTTGTCGAAATGCTACCGAGTACTCTTAGGCGCCAGCTAGTTCGTAACCGTCTATATGATCGTCTACGTGCAATGCAAAATTGCATAAACTGCCTTAATGGTGGACACGGTGATTGCATGAGCTCGGGTACAGTCTATCTGATGTCATGTAAGGCGTTCGGAGACGAATACATTGGCGAAACGGGCAGACCCCTCTGTTTCTGCATTAAAGAACACATAGCCGACAAACGTGAGCCAAATACCCCATTAGGCAAGCATAGGACCCAACGACATAGCGGGGAGGACATTGAGGTACGTGTCGCGATCCTCGCACGGGAATCGAAAACACAAGCGCGCAAAACACTCGAGGCGTTCCGGATTAATTCCAGAAATCCGAAAATGAACAACAGGAAAGAATGCCTCAATATCACGCGTGACATTGGGCAGCATATAAGTTTGTAATTCTAATGGGAGGGGCACATTGCACTTCCATGTGAATTCTGTGCGGTTGGTCTCCACGCGACATACTCAGTGGAAGCCTCATAGAAAGCGGTGAGTGTGCCAAGCTGTGTTCATTGTGATTGAAATCTTGGTTTAGCGTTTTCTCTGTTTGGTTATAGAGATGTTTGGCCGAATAGATCGTTGTCAGCTTGACCTTTCCAGACCCTGAGGAAGGCGAAGTCCGTCGAAACGTCAGCTTATTCGTGAATAAAGGATAAAAATAACATTTCGCGTTTGCTCAACAAGAATACGAAGAATTACTTGATCAATTCCTAGGTTAATAGAAAGTCGGTCGTGGGATTTTCTACAATTCGTTTGACATAGCGAGAAATCCATTCACTAATGGCTCTATTCCTTCGCTTGTCGTTCATACGCAATACATATCCGGCCCATCTTATCGTTGACCGCTTGGCGTTGTGAACGCATCTTTAATTCTTGATCGTTCACGTAAGTTGTAGCTTGGGATCACTTCCCTCTCCTTCGTTATGCCGAAGATTCCACGCATCGTTCAATCGAATGCACGTTCTATAACGTTGGGCAGATTCTCATGCTATTTATGCAGTGACATGGTTTCTGAAAGATAACTTAGGGCATGGAAAACTGGTGAGCCGAGAAGATGGGCAGGAAGTCGTGTGTTCTTTGTTCTCCTCGCTACATCGTCACTCTCGAACGCTCCCCGACCAGCTCGCTTCCTCCTACTCAACTACGGAGTTAACTCTTTCAACATGTTGATTTCCCGAGCTGGGTAGACGTAGGTGAAGCATTCAAAGACATTTGTACTTTTTAGCGTGAATGGATCATGCAAAACCGATTCGTTTTTCATGAGCATCGTTTTTGTGTGGTTTAATGGAATACAAATCTTTCCGGGCGACTGTGGCGCGGTGGTCGGTGCCTATCAATACACATGGGATCGATTCTATTGTCCCTACCCCGTCAAGCCTCCCATCTCTCCGAGGTCGGCAAATTGGTACCAGACTTGTCGGAGAGGGTGGCTCGATACATCGGTTGGCCACCGTGAGTTATTGCAAAGGCTAGATAAGCATTCAATCATTTTCAAGAGGTGCTTAATGAAGTCGAATGCATAGCGCACCCTACGTGATTGATCAACACTGAAAGTTTCATCCTTTTATCCTTTAACTGATCTTTCCACAGCCGTTATCAAAGTCGGCTGTCATTCTTCTAGCATTTGCATGAAACGATTGCCTGCAGAAAACTAGCAAATGTGAAGTCGCTGTGCTTGAATTTCTTTGATTTTCGAAAGCTTGGCGTCATAGTAATCAGGTTTTCAATTATTTATGCAGTTAACTTTTGATGAAATTTATTTATAGACGGATTTGTTTGGTTTCAAAAATTGGACGCAGGAATTCTCCATGATAAACTGAATAAGTAGAGAAACCACTGGAAAACTCAGAATACCTAAACATTGCCTTTATAAAAATTTCAGTATAAAAAATAGTATATTGAAAATTTGTAGTCTTTCTCATAACCGAATCTCGAACAAATTGCTTCGGTAATCGAATAGCTTCAGCTGGCGTCGCTCTAGGTCCTATAGCACACTGCTGCTCTCCAGAGCTGTTCAATGGGCGACAAATGGTCAGCGGACAAAAAGTCGTGTAATCCTTCAATGCTAATTCAGAACCACTTTTGGTTGTTCGTGATCTACGTTTCTGAAAAGATTATTATGTTCCTTCTTGATGCTGGAGAGTTCGCTATCATTTGAGTGATATTTAAGTTTATTACTTTATTAGTGGTGGTTTTTTACACAGGACTCAAGCAGGACACTAAGATGAAATATTGAAGACAATTTTCAAAAGGAACTTTCTATTAGCTCGAGCATATTATTCTATAATCCTGTTAAGGAAACACTCAGTAGACCTCACCTTTTTCAGACACTGGGATAGTCAATTCGGCTGTAATCTATCCGGTCAAACGCCTAGATTACTAACACAGAAAAGTAGAAAGACAGCTACGAAACTGTGTGTTTTCGGGATAAGTTTGGAGGAAAATCCAGACCCTCAGACGATAATTGTAGCAATAGTATTAAATCGTTTATTTTCCACTTCATTTACAACGAAATAGATACAGCCATAAAGTGTTGCTTAAGTAGGGCAGTCTTGAGAATTCGGTAGTTTACATGAATACTTGGGCGGCCCACCCTCACTGGTTATGTGGGCCCCAGCATAATTTCTATTTTTTCGGAGGTTTGCTGGTTTGCCCATTGTGGCTACCTGAAGTTTCGAGAAAAATCAGGATAAAGTCTTCCCCAGATCGTCAGCACCACAGGTCACCGTCGCCGGTGGATCAGAGTGAGATTTGCTACCATGCGATCAGTTTGATTCGAGAGCGGTGGTGGATTCCGGTTTTGGTTTGTTCTTGCCTGGGCTTCTTGATGGAAACGTCGGTTTTTTTCTCAAACTGGGAAACTTTGCCAGGAGATGAATCCTTCACTGTACATCGCAATCCGACGGAAGACCTCCCAGCCACGAAGAGGCGGCAAACCATTGGGCAGGAATCCGGTAGCAATGATTCAAGTACCACCGCGTACTCAGTGGCGCTAACTAGTTCTCAACCGCCTGTGTGATTGTCTATGTGCAAAGCAAAATTGCATAATCCGCCCTAGCGATGAAGACCATTATTAAATGAGTTTGGGTACGGTATATCTGATCACTTGTGATGCGTGCAGAGATCAATACACTGGCGAAAAGGGAAGACCACTCTGGATCCGTATAAAAGAATATCTAATCGGTAAACTTAAGGTTGAACCAAAACTCCACTAGGTGTGCATACGACACAGAAACATCGAGAAAGATTTTGAAGTATAAGTAAGTTGTTATTATGGTTTCCATTCGGCTAACGTTTTGGTACAAAGGATCTCCTCTCCCTATGAGGGTCTCGAGCCGGTTAGTTGCGAGGCTACGCGGCGCGTCACCAGGTGGCTGATAGGAGGTAAATCGCGCACCATAAGCGACCTTTGCTTCTCTGAGACGAAGGTGGATCCAGGGAATGGACTCCCTGCTTCTGCTGCGCCGATTTGGCACATACTTTCTGTATTTGCTCGGCGTATTCATGCATTTGTGTGTGAGTGCATTCTCACTTGATGCGGATTGTATTCTACGAGTCAATTCGGCCAAAAGCTTGCAAACAAGTGACAGGGAAAGGGATATGGGAAGCAATTAGGAGTCGCCTCCAACAAATAAGCTCCATGCCCACTCTAGGACAGCCTGGCAATCTACCCATGAGTATAACCAGCCCCCATGTTTAGAGCCCAGCAAGCTATACGTGGGTATCAAAAATGCTAAACACAGTTAAAAAAAACGGGCCTTATTCCCTTGACCCCGAAAGAGCCCCCAAATTCGCAGCGTTGGGTAGGAAGAGTACGGAGAAGTTTCTAAAATCTCAGGGCCAATGGAAGCTGCCTGGATCAAAAACTATGGTGACGATCTTTACCTACAATGCACGTACACTTCCATCCGAGTCCTCGATAGAGGACTTGCTCACGCAAGCAAGAATAATAAGGTGCGACGGCATCGGCCTGGCCGAGACGAGACGACGCCACCCATTCAACGCCGTCTATGACACTAGAGAAGAACTGTTCTTCGGAACATGCGACAATAGAGTTGGCGCTGTCGGCGTTCTCCTCAACACAAGCTTGTCCATGAGCATCGATTCATTCGAACAGCTCACAACCCGAATCGGACGTTTACGATTAAAAAGATGTGGATCAATACCGGCTTTGCCAATCTTCGCCGTTTACTCGCCAACATCGAACTATAACGAAGAAGAAGTCGAAGCGTTCTTCATGGACTTGGAAAAGTTCTACAGAGAAGACCATACATCCTTCAAGGTCATCATTAGAGATTTCAATGCCAAGACTGGATCCAAGAAGCTCGTCTGAGGAAGGTCACATTGGGACCCACAGATTAGAATGGAACAAACAGGGTGAGCGACTCTCTGAGTTTATCACTGCGACCAAGACCATCCATGGTAACTCGCAATTCCAGAAGCCTAACCCTCAACGCTGGACGTGGGAATCTCCCACTGGAGAGTACCATTACTAAATAGATTACATCACAGTAAATAGAAAGTTTTGCCTAACCGATGTCGCTGTGGTTCCAAAATTCACGACGGGATCAGACCACCGTCTCCTTCGTGCAAGATTTTATTTTTCGCGACAAGGAGAAAAAGCCGCTAAATTCAAAAACCGAAGTCCCAGAACCACCACGAACTGGGACTTATTCAGCTCATTAGTCGGGTGTTGGGAAGATGCCGTTGGCGACAACATCGACGAGGAATACGATCGGCTCATTGAATCACGTTATCGCTATGAAAGCTGAGAGTTCAAAAGTCACCAAGAGGCTTCTGTCTCCAGAAACTCTCAAGCTAATACGCCAGCGTGGATTCGTACGAGCTGCAGGCAACCGCGAACTAACGTCCGAGCTTACGAAACAATGCAGAAAGGCGATAAAAGAAGATCTCAAAGAGAAAAGAGCAGCAGTAATGGTTGAAGCTGCAGTGGCTGAGAAAAGCATTCGCAAGGCCCGGCGCAGGTTCGCCAATTACAAGACCAAGATGATGGCACTCCGACACCAAGACGGAACAATAACAGCGTCCTGAAAGGCAATAGAGAAAATCATCCACGAATACTACTTAGAACTCTTCGATAGCGGCGTGCACCTCCCGTCACATGAAATAAAAGAGGATGGATATGTTGTTCCGCCGGTTTTCCCTTCCGAAATCTGAGATGCCATTTCGTCGGTGAAAAATCGAGCAGCACCAGGTCCGAACAGTATAAGATCAGCACATCTGAAGACCCTTCCGCCAGTCCTCGTAAACACACTGGCTCGGCTCTTCACAAGTTACCTGTCTGAATGCGAGGTCCCTACTCAGTGCAAGACCAGCAGGACGGTGTTGTTGTTCAAGAAGGGCGACCTACACGATGTAGGCAACTATCGCCTAATCCGCTTGCTGACTGTCGTCTACAAACTTTTCACTCGAGTCATCCTAAACAGGGTTGACAGAACACTGGACGAAGAACAGCCATGTGAGCAAGTAGGGTTTCGAAAAGGATTTAGTACGATGAACCACTTCACACAATAACAAGGCTCAGTGAAGTATCGTGAGAGTGCAAAAGATCTCTCTGTCTCACTTTCATAGATTTACAGAAGGCCTTTGATTCAATTGAGATAGAAGCAGTCATGGAACCCCTTGGTAGTCAAGGTGTCCCGACTCAGCACGTAAAGATTCTTCGTTAGCTGTACAAAAATTTCACAACCAAAATTTCTCCTTTCTACGACGATATTAACGTTAACGTCAAAAGAGGAGTTAGGCAAAGCGATACAGTCTCGCCAAAATAATTTACCGCCACCCTCCAGAACGTCATGCGAACATTGGATTGGGATAACATGGGAGTGAAAGTCGATGGTCGGCAGTTAAATCACCTTCCTTTGCTGACGACATCGTCCTTATAACACCAGACATTAGCCAAGCAGAACGTATGCTAAGATATTTGCAAAACTCCAGACCGCATGTATCTGCTGTGAGAAGCGAACGCGCTGTTGGCTTTTCTGGATGCTAATATTTTCACCACTACACCATGAGAGCCCTTCGTTTCGCCTGTCTCTCAGCTAGTTTTCTATCGATCAGTACCATTAGCTTGCACTCGTCAACGATATCGGTCTGGAGAATCCAAATCGCCATTGAACCCAGTTAAGCTGAGGCTGTAGTTGAAAATGACAAAGTCAATTTTTCTTATCTACAACCTTTTACAATTTCTCATGGCAGTGTATTATGTGTGATACACCCACAACGACCAATTTCAGGTACATACTCAGCTTAATCGTAGCATAACGGAGAATTAAAACTAAATTGTATATGTAAGTGGTACCGGACCGACTTATTAATAAGCACAGAGGGAGCACTCACGATTCATCTAAAACGTTAAATTATTAGGACACTGGAAAGGACTTAGCGGATGTTGATATCCAATTTCTGTAGGTCGGAGACTATAACGTCGTCGGTTTTGAAACTAGCAATACTTTTATGGCCAACTTATACACTAATTAAAGACCAAATGTGTGCTCGTTGTTTTTATTCTGAACGCCAAAGTTTAATAGAGCACACCTTTCCATGGCACAGCCATTTAAGCTAAAAACCTATTAAACGTTGTTTGCAGAAACTTATCTAGAAAGACTAAGTATATATTTTTACCATGCATGGTGATTGAGTACATCCCAGGAAAACGTACATCTAGTGCAGAGATAATGCAAATTTAATATGTATAACCATAGGGATGCTAAGTTAATAGAAGAAGTCGGAACATCAGTTGGGCCTTCAGCTTATGGTGACCGTCACTTGCACAAACTTTCTTCCCGTTAGTCGTGGAGTGGGTCAAGCGGACACCAAGAAAAAAAAATCCCTCACTGGCATAAGATAGGTTTCTCCTAGAATCGTCCATTCAACTGCGCGTTCTGTAATGCTAAGTGGTAGGGCATCTTGCTTAAACAGCGACCAGGTTTCTGAAGTATCGGATAAGGAGGGAAGAATGGTGGAGTCGAAAAGACGGGTACAGTGTCGGATGTTCCTTGTTCTCTTCACTTAATCGGCGATGCATTTCAAAGCTCCTCATGATTCTTCCTGCTCAAATCAAGGGTTAAGTCAAACATCTTAACTTTGCAAACTAGAAAAAATGTAACTGGAGCATTTTGAGATATTCACTTCGTTGCAGGTCAGTGGCGAATACGAGACCAGTCTTTTTATCATGAACAACGCTCTTGTAAGCTTTAAGTCGAAAACCAATCTTTCCACAAGCCTTATCAAAGTCGGTAAGCCCTCGTTCCACTTGATTGATGTTTGGTATTACAAGAAAGGTGTCATCAGCAAAACCAAGATCATATAATTTCCAACCATCGAATTCACTCCTATTTTGTCTGATTCGAATGTCAGCAAGCTGTTCTCGAGAGCGGCGACGAATAATTTCGACGAAATGGTATCGCCTTGCCTATCCCACTTTTGACGCCGATGTTAATAACGCTGCAGAATGGGGCTATCTTGGTTACGTACTTTTTATATAGCTCGCGAAGATTCCTTATTTACTGAGTAGGGACTGCTTAACTATGCGGGTTCCCATGATTGCTACTATCTCAGCTGAGTCAGAAACTTTTCTTAAATTGGTGAAAATGAGGAGCGGTCTTTTGTAACCACTCCAGTGTGTCTTGTCATCACAGATATCTGGCCGGTCCTACGAAATACTTTTCGAAACCCTGCTTACTCATATGGTCTTTCTTCGTCCAGTGTGTTAACAATCCTGCTAAAAAACTTGATTGAAGAATTTGTAGAAAACAAACAGTACAGCGATTGGGCGATAACTGCCGACATGTTAGAGACGGGTCATTTTTAATAAGAGAGCGGTCCTGCCAATTTTCCATTGATAAAAGAAGGATAAAGCTCTCGGCGTTGATCAATCCCTGAGGGATGCGCCATGCATTCGACTTCATTAAGTATCGCTAGAGGTGATTGAATGAATATCTGGCCTTTACAATGACTAGCAGTGGCCTGCCGATGTATCGAGCCCGTGCTAGTCCTCCCAGACAAGTCTGGTACCAATTTACCGATCCCGGAAGGATGGAAGACTTGGTGGGCCATGGGCGCAGGAATCGATTCCACGTGCGTGTTGCAATGTCGCTTCCAACCACTGCGCCAAACGCGCCTTCCATTGAAGAATGAAAAAAGCAAACTGCACATTGTGACAGATGACTTGTGAAGAGTCGACAGAGTATGCTTACGAGAACTGTTGGAAGGCTTTTCAGGTATTCAGATCTCATGTTACCGAAATCTAGTGTTGTTCCATTCCCCACCGACGTATTAGCATGTCGGATTTCAGATAAGTGAAAGCGCTGAAAGACATACCCATCTTCTTTAGTTCGTATGGATGCTGGAGAATGTGGCTAACTGAACAGATTCGAGTGGTAGTCACGAATGGTCTTCTTTGTTTCTCTTGAAATTTCAGTAGGCTTTGCGAATGTTTTTTCCAGGTTTTGCAGCTTTGAACATATCATCTGCTCTTCTTTCCTAAGATCCTAAAATGTTCTTTTATTGCCCGTATGCGTTATTTTGCAAGTTAGAACGTAAGTAGCAGCAATTCCACGGTGCGTATCAGCTCGAGTGATTATAGAGGCAGATGTATCTTTGTAACTTTTGAACTCTCAGTTTTCATAGCATTAACGTGCAGGCATTAAATGAGCCGATCGTATACATCGTTGACGTGACGACGTTCTTCTGGGTTCAACCCTAGGGTTAAAAAATCCAATGATGACGTTAAAAATGTGTTGTCTTTACCATCGAACTTCTTAATGTGCACATATAGAACGACTCCATTTCTTCGTCATAGCTTGATCTCGGTGCGTAAATGACGAAGATTGTCAGAGCTGGCATTTGTCCACATCTCTTCAATCGTAAACGATTGATTCCGATTGATAGTTGTTCGGCGAATCGATCGATGTTCATTGCCAAACCCGTGTTGACGGGAACGCTAGCGCGGTCTGCTTCTCTTCTGTCGGATACTAAAAACAATTCTTCTCCGGTGTCACAGACAGCGTTAAATGAGTGGCACCTTCTTTTCTCGGCTAATTTGGTGACGCCGTCCTTTACCCTTCTTGCCTGCACGGTCAAATCCTCTATCGAGAACGCAGAAAAAAATGTACCTGCACTGTAGGTACATATCTTCACCCTAGTTCTTCGAGATTCAACAAGGCTAAGATGACCATGAGACTTTAGCAGCCTCTCCGTTCTCGCTCTCCACAAGGCGTGCTTATCGTTGCTCTTCCGTGGTCAGGAAAATGGTTCCTGCTAATTTTACCGTGTTTAGCGTTAATATTTACGCATAGCTTTATGAGCTCTGCAAATTGGGGCAGGGTATACTCACGGGTAGCTCGTCTGTCTCTCCTAGAGCGGGCGGAGGGCTAATTTCTTGGGAGTGACTCCTAGACGTCTCTTATATACTACCCCGTTTCTTGATTTCACGCTTTAATGGAACCGACTAGTGGAATACAATCTTTACAAACGAAAGCACACTCACGTACACAGGAATGAATAGTCTTTCGTAAATATAGAATGTTTGTGCCAAATCGCAGTAGCGAAAACAGAGAGCGCACCTCCCTAATCCACCTCCATCTAAAGGGAAGTAAAGGCCGCTTTTGGACTGAGATTAACCATCTATGCGCCACGTTGCCTACCGATTAACTAGCATTAGATTTGTTTATGAGAAAAATGTCAACGATAAAGCAAAACACCACCTGTACAACCTGTAGTCCCGCTGATCGTCGAGTGACTCGAACAGGCGCCAGTAAATCTTCCATTCTTTCCTGTCGCTTGCAAGAGTAGCCCAGTGGGCTCTGCTCGCTCTAGGAACTCGTTCAGCATCATATCTTCCTTCTTGGTTTCTCGTGAAGAACTGTGACCATCACGTCGGTGGTATTCCTGCAGTACGCTTGATATCCCAAAAAATCCAGTCACTAACGGCTCTCGTCCATCTGTGGTCATTCATACGCATTACGTGTACGGCCCACCTTCGATTGTTTGGCGCACAGAACTGCATCTTTGATTTTTGATCGTTGACGCAGGTCGGAGCTTTGGATCTTATCCCTTGCTTGTGTGAAACGGGATACTCCTAGCATCGTCCTTTCGACTGTGCGTTCGATAACTCTGAGTGATCTTTCATCCTACTTACGCAGCGACCAGGTTTCTGGCGCATACCTTAGGGCAGGAAGTACCGTTCAGTCAAAAAGGTGGACACTTAGTCGGTTGTTCGTTGTTCTCCTCACTGCATCCTCGATGGTCTTGGAAGCTCCCAAAGCCGCTCGTTTCCTTCTGCTCAGTTCTGGAGCGAAGTCGTTTATCACATTGATTTCTCGACCTAGATAGAGAAAACTGGAGCATTCGGAGATATTAGTTCCGTTGAGCGGGAATGGGGCAAACGAAACCAATCCGTTCTTCATGAACATCGTTTTCTTGAGATTTAGCCAAAGACCAATCTTTCCACACCCTTTATCGAAGTCCGCAAGCATGCGTTCCGCTTGGCTAATGTCTGGTGTTATAAGGACGATGTCATTAGCAAAGCGAAGGCAATGTAGCCGCCGACCGTCGATTTTCACTCCCATATTATCCCATTCTAGAGTAAAGAGATGGCTGAGGAGAAGCTAATTAAACTTCTTGGTAGTTGTGGAGGACAGTACGTGTGTTCAGGAAAAGGTAACTGTGCGTTCGAAGTTCAAGTGAAGTTCCGAATTTTGCTCTTATCTCATAATCCTCGAGGTTGTATTTCCGGCCAGCAAAAAAGAATGGAGACTAACTATTACAATAGCAGCTGAACAAATCTGTGTATAAAGAACTTCATAATTTATTTTAATTAAACTTATGTCTCTTCTGTGCTTGATATCGTAGATTCAAGGAAACCAGAGTGGCCTTACAACACCTCAATTTGATGATTGTTGAAATCAAGTGCACAGGTTGACGACATATCTTGATGGCCTATGTGTTACACAACATCACAATTACGCATAACTGTTCAGTAATAGTGATGTTACAGTCGACATGTACGTTAGACAAGCAATAACGTAAACTACAAAACAGCTGCAGCTGTGCGGAATCGAATCGAAGGCTTCTCGCTTTCAAAGCCAGCTCTCTATCATTGAGCTGTAACGACAGACATAAAGAGTAGCAGACCCTTGCTGTGAAACTATTTTTACTAATGATGTAGCAACGGTTAGCTCGGCGTGGTTTGCCATGGCAAATGAGTCCTCAGATAAATTCTAAATAGGAGTTTCGAACTGTTGCAGATTGTAGCTCAGCAACTGATAATATTTCTGTGCCATAAAGAATAAGAAAACAACTGTACCCAGGATCGACTTTTTATTAACCTCGGCATTGGATTATGAATTCGTCGTTTTCTCTCTTAACAATCGCGAGGTTGTTAAACAGCATACGTTTACTTCCATGCAATAACACACATACAACACAATCGTAGCTGACGTTTCGGCAGAATCGCCTTCTTCAGAGCAGCATTTTTCATGTCTTCCACCGAGGAAGAACGGCCGCTCAGAGTCGCATATGGCTGACGACTGATGAATAAAAAACGGTTCTGAAGAAGGCGATTCTGCCGAAACTTCAGCTACGATTGTGTTGTACATGTGTTATTGTATGGAAGTTGCCGAGGTTAATAGAAAGTCGATCCTGGGTACAGTTGTTTTCTTATTCTTTATGGCACAGAAGTATTATCAGTTGCTGAGCTACAACCTGCAACAGTTCGAAACTCCTATTTAGAATTTATCTGAGGACTCATTTGCCATGGCAAACCACGCCGAGCTAACCGTTGCTACATCATTAATAAAAATAGTTTCACAGCAAGGGTCTGCTACTCTTTATGTCTCTCGTAGGAGCGGATATATTTATGTGATGGAAATTTGCTGTAGTCAGCTTTAGGCAATCGTTGACGACGAGATTACAGGAAGTGATAGCGTGTAACAACTTTGTATTAGCGAAACGGCATATTCCCACTGTTCTATTAAGATACGTAATTCCTCTACATCAAAACTATTTCTCACATAAGTGGCAACGCAGTTCGGTACTTTTGATTTGTTTCGCCTCTGAACGCCGTAGAAATATGTCGTACTACCGCAGATGGTGTAGCAGTTCTCGCGAATTTACACTAGATTAACGAGCAGCATTCGATAAAAGTCTGATTCAATGAGGTGCAAAGAACTCATCTCCAGTAACGTGAATTTTGAATATGTTTAAACGAAAATCGTTGGAAGGTAACTTTACAACTTTGACACCCTCATTAATAAAAAGTTGTATAACTACTAAGAAAATTGGACTATATTGGGGTAGTAACATGAAATCTAGGACCATAGAAATGCACTGGAATGAACCCTCGAAAACGTGATGCTATTCTAGGTGCGTATGTAGATTGCTTTCATCGAAGCAGAATGCTAATGGACAAAGAAATACGGAAGGAACGTTAATGGGCAACATAGGACCGCAAAGAAATGCGCGACAACATGGACTGCTACAAACGAATACTTCTAACGGCGAGATGCGATGGGTAAAATGGGCTGTGAACACGCTGCTGTTCTTAGAGAAGCGATAAGTTTGGACACGAAGACAATCGGAATAAAAATGATGTTAGTAACGATCTCCTAGACTTCTTGCAGTCAATCAGTACACTATCCAGTACAGATGCTATGGGAAGCGTCATTCATAGGAAGATCTTCTAATAAGCATTCTTCACTTTAGAATTTAAAGAACATCTACATTTATTTACATGACCTTGTAAACTGATCTTCTTTAGATGATGCGAGGCTGGTATAGGTCTTCGTTGTTGTTGTCGTTGATGATGTTGGTCGATGGCTGATGTTTCGGCAATTTCGTATTCCTCAGAGCCTTGATGTTACGAGTGGGACATCATCTTTTAAAGAACATCTTTTTAGACGAGTTTGTTCGTAGCGAGAGACGAGAGAGTACAGCGTTGAGGGTGCGACCAGTGAAGAGGCGCATAAACGCCTCTACATGTTCATTGAGATTGGAGACTTGGGGAGTCGTTTTATTTAGCCTTAGGATAAAAAAGTTAAAGGGAAAAGTTCTCGGCGTTGATTAGTCTCTGAGGGATGCGCCATGCATTCGACTTCATTAAGTATCGTTGGAGATGATTGAATGCATATCACTTGCGGTGGCCCACCGATGAATCGAGCCAGTGCTGCTATCCTCCCAGACAAGTCTCGTAGTAATTTTTCGACCCAAGAAGGATGGAAGGCTTAGTGGGACATGGGAACGGGAACCGATTCCACGCGTGTATCACAGTGGCGCCTCCAACCACTGGGACACACGCGCCCTTCAAGTGTTGTACGTTATGTGCTAAAAATTCGATGGACTCCTAGGGATCGTTGACGATGTGCACATTTGTTAACAAGGAAAACATTCAGTTACTCTAGTTACATAAAATTAAAATAAGCTTTTCACCATGATATGGAACTAATAGCGGAAACGTTTTACATCAAGCTTTTCCGTTTTACAATCGCCGTTCCGGGCGCTAACGTCTCCGCTGGAGAAACACCGCTTAGAATTCTTCTGTCGGAGGTTTGAGTTGGGATAGAGAGCATGAAAAGAGGCACGGCTCCAAGAATTGACAATGTCACCGCCGATTTCCTTAGAGCTGGAGGCCACAATTTACATGTACATCTCGCAAATCATATGACACCCTACCCTCAAAGGGAAAAATTCGAGACCAGTGGAGAACGTCGCGCACGATCATCCTGCCCAAGAAAGGAGACCGAAGGGATTTTCGTAACTATCATCCCATATGCTTGTCAAGTGCACTCTACAAGCTCTTCACGAAGATTCTCCTTTCCCGTATATCAAGCATATTGGATTGGGCGCTACCAGTAGACCAAGTAAGATTTCGGCAAGGATTTTGCTGCATGGACCACGTCTAAACTGTGTCCACGGTCATCAAAGTTTGCTGGATATGCCACTTGCCTGTAATCCTAACCTTGATCGACTATGAAAAAACGTTCGAAAGTGTCGAAAAAAAAGCAGCCCTACCAGCGCTCGTCGACCAAGAAGTGGACTCGTCTTACATGAAACCCTGTCGGACCATTATCGGAAAACACTAGGAAAATACAGCTTTTCCATCGACCTCTTACCGTACCCATAGGAGAAGAAAGGGGTTCGTCAGGGCGACACAACATCGCCAAAGTTGTTTAGTGCCGACAGCAGTGGATTATGAAGTCACAAGATTGGTATGAGAATGGCATACGTATCGATGGGAAAAAAGATGGAAAGATTGGATGGTGTGGACAGTGTAGTGGTTCACGATGCCCTGGATTAGAAGCAAAGGCGCTAGTTCGACCCTCTCCCAAATGTTCTCCTCCAATCCATGTGGGAACACCCCAGCTCGGCTAGCCCCATGATTGCAAGAATGAGGGCAACTAGACGAGTAATATTCTTTATTCACAAACAGAATGCGAAGTTCTTAAGCAGCAACTAAAACGACCCAAGAAATTTTTGAAGATCTTCGTGAACGATGAATGCGAGGAGATTTACTGGAGATGACTCCTATGCCTTCTTATCGGTTTGTCCAGGTATCCGAGCGTCTGTGGTGGTGAGGACCTGGGGCAGAATTTGGCTAGGCTGACCTCAGAATTCCAGGGAATCACAAAAGCTTCACCAGCAAATCTCCGTAGAATGGAGATTATGCTGCAGCCCGCGCAACTAGTGAGGACGGGCCATTCAAGTATCTTCAAGCATCAAGATAGAACAGTGTTAATTGTGCTGACTATCACGAGCGCCGTTCTGGTTCGACCCCCTTTTGGCTCATATGCCTCTTATCGCTCTCGGATCGGAAAAAAGAACTACCATTTCTGTCTTTTCGCTCTCATTCACAATCTCTCAAACGTTAAGGAGTAAACACCTGGGTATTAAAGAACTTCCAAACACTAGACATGATGACGCAGACCAACTCTCGAGAGTGAAGCAGAGACACCACCGGCTAAATTGCAGTCATTACACAAGGAATGTCTTCTTATATACTGTCCATTATTCTTTTCCTCGGATGGTTTTGTGTGGAATACATTTCCAATGCTGAGATATCTGCAAAACTCGGATACCGGGCGAGATTCCTACCTACGATAACTTTCAGTGGAGCTCACGTGTTACCCACTGGAACCACTGAGGCCTTCGTTAGTCGTAATATCTGCACCGTCTTATATTCAATTTAACTGACCATTCCACCATTGAAAACTACAAAATTGTGAGTTACACAAAGGTCATTACAACACTGGTGTATCCGTCACAGCCACCGCTAAAATACATTGTTCGACCACTCGCCATGACTTCATCACCAACACATTCGTGTCCTTTGTCCAGTTCTTTTCTGTCGGACTGCTGGACGGGAAACATCTTTGGTTGCACATTGCCTTCCAATTCTGCAGCTTCTTCATCGCCATCGACCGATACTCAATTCTCTTCCGTGTTCTAATACGTACCATTAGACCTGAGAGCGAGAGAGCAAAAACTCTTCAGTAGCCATGTCCTATTTACAGCCTCATATGTGCTCGAGGTATCAAAAAGTTATCATTTACTATTGAGAATGTTCATTTCCTTTATTAGGATGCCCTGTAGGCAATCACCTGTTGTCTGTTCAAACCTCTGAATTCCATTCGTTCCCTTCGTGTAACTTTGCTGCCTTGTGAGTCCTCGTTGCTTCAGTAACACGAAGAGCACTGCACTTCCAGCAAAATGTCCATGGTCTTCCTCTTCAAAATTATTTCTTGTGCATCAAACTTCCTCAGCGAGGGACATCTTGGCTGCAGCGAGGTTGTAACGATTTATGAGATGAATCCCACGTAGAAGAAAGTTTAACCTTCTGCCTTTGTGTGAGATAAAATAAAAAACGGGGCAATGGACCGTTTCGTGATAGTGTCAGGTTGATTTTTCGCATCAAATCTGATGTTTGTTAATGAATCAGTAGAGAAAATTCCGGTACAAACGAACCTTTGTGTAGTGCAGAAAGATGTTGTGGGTATTCTAAGCGCTCGCAGGATGTTTCCCGAGCACTTCCACATAGTCGTGATCTCACTATTAATTATTTGATTACAGTTCTCAATCTATTACGTGTCCACCCACAGATTGACATTCCACAATAGATATTTCGGCGACTTAATTGGACGACCTGCTAGCTCGCAGTTTGTGTTCTCATAATCGTCGTTGAATTTAAGCCCTCCTTCCCCATTTGCGCCCTATATTGTTGTGGTAGCCCGAAAGCCGGCCTCTGCCAGAGTATCTGAGTGTCTTACTATTGATCATACAGATTATTTAACTTCTCAGCACTCACTCTTCAGTGTTCAATACTGTTAGTGATAATAGGAACCTGTGGAGGAGAAAACAATGGTGGACCATTATAGATATTGGATCTTAGTTTAGTCACTCGACGAATGGAAAGTTACATCAAATAGTTCCTTTTTCTTTATTGATCTCAGGCAAACGCCAATCCATTCATTCCTCGCAAATATTAACGCGCTCCAATGCATCGTTGTTTTCTGGCGCCGTTTCAAATATTTCGAAATCCACACTTCGTGCTCCACATTAACTCTGCCGATTTTACTCGATTGTACTGGTTGTGAACGGGGCCGTTATCCTCATTGTTATGGCAGTATTGGCGAAGTTGGAGTGTTACATTTCTCTGAACCGGTCCTAAGACGCTGTGGAAGGTTGAAGTGAGAGAAACTGCAAGTTGTTGTCACTTCAGTCTTTCTGTTTCCAAATTCCAGTGGGGAACAATTGTCCACCCACACGATACTCTGGTTTTCACTGTTTTTTT